>JAJHZJ010000881.1:0-141797 GCA_023548195.1 Bettongia penicillata ogilbyi | reverse complement strand
TCAGGGAAAAACATAGAAGTCAAGGCCTCTCTATCCCAAACAACCAAAACAGATATATCCAATGGGCTCAGGCCATGGAAGAGCTCAAAAAGGATTTTGAAAATCAAGTTAGACAGGTGGAGGAAAAACTGGGAAGAGAAATGAGAGAGATGCAAGAAAAGCATGAAAAACGGGTCAATACTTTGCTAAAGGAGACCCAAAATAATGCTGAAGAAAATAACACCTTGAAAAATAGGCTCACTCAATTGGCAAAAGAGATTCAAAAAGCCAATGAGAAGAAGAATGCTTTCAAAAGGAGAATTAGCCAAATGGAAAAAGAGGCTCAAAAGCTCACTGAAGAAAATAGTTCTCTCAAAATTAGAATGGAACAGATGGAGGCTAATGACTTTCTGAGAAACCAAGAAATCACCAAACAAAACCAAAAGAATGAAAAAATGGAAGAGAATGTGAAATATCTCATGGGAAAAAACAACTGACCTGGAAAATAGATCCAGGAGAGACAATTTAAAAATTATGGGACTACCTGAAAGCCATGGTCAAAAAAAGAGCCTAGACAACATCTTTCATGAAATTATCAAGGAAAACTGCCCTGATGTTCTAGAACCAGAGGGCAAAATAAGTGTTAAAGGAATCAACAGATTGCCACCTGAAAGAGATCTAAAAAGAGAAACTCCTAGGAACATTGTGGCCAAATTCCAGAATTCCCAGGTCAAGGAGAAAACCTTGCAAGCAGCTAGAAAGAAACAATTCCAGTATTGTGGAAATACAATCAGGATAACTCAAGATCTAGCAGCTTCTACATTAAGGGATCGAAGAGTGTGGAATAGGATATTCCAGAAGTCAAAGGAACTAGGACTCAAACCAAGAATCACCTACCCAGCAAAACTGAGTATAATACTTCAGGGGAAAATATGGTCTTTCAATGAAACAGAGGGCTTTCAAGCATTCTTGATGAAAAGACCAGAGCTGAAAAGAAAATTTGACTTTCAAACACAAGAATGAGAAGAAGCATGAAAAAGTAAACAGCAAAGAGAAGTTATAAGGGACTTACCAAAGGTGAACTGTTTACATTCCTACATGGAAAGATAATATTTGTAATTCTTAAAATTTTTCAGTATCTGGGTAGTTTATGGGACCACACACACACATACACACACGTACACGCATGCGCGCACACACATACACACATGCACGCACATACAGAGACAGAGAGCACAGAATGAATTGAATAGGATGGGACCATATCTTAAAAGAAATTAAGGTAAACAGTGAGAGAGAAATGTAGTGGGAGGAGAGAGGATGAAATGGAATGGGGTAAATTATCTCTCATTCAAGAGGCAAGCAGGAGACTTTTTAGTGGAGGAAAAAAGAGGAGAACTGAGAAAAAAACATGAAGTTTACCCTCATCACATTTGACTAAAGGAAGGAATAAAATGCACACTCATTTTGGTATGAAAACCTATCTTACAATACAGGAAAGTGGGGGAGAAGGGCATAAGCAGGGTGGAGGGGATGATGGAAGGGAGGGCAATGGGAGGAGGGAGCAATTTGAAGTCAACACTTGGGGAGGGACAGGAGCGAAAGACAGAATCGAATCAATGTGGGGCAGGATAGGATGGAGGGAAATAGTCTTACACAACATGACTGTTATCGAAGTCATTTGCAAAACTACACAGATATGGCCTATATTGAATTGCCTGCCTTCCCAAAGGGAATGGGTGGGGAGGGAGGGATGGGGAGAATTTGGAACTCAAAGTTTTAGGAACAACTGTTGAGTATTGTTCTTGCTACTAGGAAATAAGAAATACTGTTAATGGGGAATAGAAAGTCATCTGGCCCTAGAGGACAAAAGAGAAGATGGGGACAAGAGAAGGGAGGGATGATAGAAGAGAGGGCAGATTGGTGATAGGGAAAATTAGAATGCTCAGTGTATTGGGGTGGAAGGAGGGGAGAAATGGGGAGAAAATTTGGAACCCAAAATTTTGTGAAAATGAATGTAAAAAGTTAAATAAATAAATTTATATTTTAAAAAAAGACAATTATCCATGTAACATTTCATTCCTGTTGACACTATTCTGATCAGATGGCTTAGTGTGATATGTTGGGAGGCCTCTTTCCAATGGTGACCACTTCCCTTGGTGCCAGACTACTCCTATCCCTGCTGTGGACGTTCTCTTTCTCATTGCTTTTGAAATGCTGGAGAAGATGATAGCTGTAGACCTTATAACATTCACAAGGTTGATGTTAAAGGAAGCAAACCTACAAGAAAAGTGAAAACAAATTGGTATACCAATACAAGTTCTTAAGGGGAGTAGAAAAGGGATATCCTCTACACCTCACCAAATCAATATTTGTCACTGAGAAAGTTGTATTAGTGAGGGCGACCAGCTGGAAGTGGTTGATTCTTCTACCAGACATGGCATCCCATATCTTTAGATCTTTTGCCTCATCAGCCAATTAAAAGATAAAGTTAACTGGTTAACTGGAATGGCATGCTGGTGGTGGGTGTCTTGAGGAAGGAGAAGAATAGGAAAGAGGTAGGAGAAGAAGCATATTATACTTGGAATCAACAAAACATGGGTTCAAAGTCTGCCTCTGAAAAGCTAAGTAACCATGGGAAAATTACCTTTTTTTAAAACACAGTTTTCTTCATGTGTTTTTTTTTACATTATAAACATTTACAGATTATTTCCCCTTCATGAGAGGCTTCTTGTAGCAAAATGAAACAGCTAAATAAAACATACTACAATGCTCTCATTGGAATGCGCATATAATATTTCATATCTATAGTGCTCCGCACACTATTTTCTATTTTAAAAAAATTAACAGAAATGGCAGAGTGGAAAGAGTACAAATCACCTCAATCTGATCATTAAAGCTCTTAATTACTAAACAACTCACTCCTTAAACAAGCAGTAAATACGATCCAGATCCCCTCAGGGGTGAAAAGGTATTACTTCAGTCCTCAACAGTAAAAAATCCCCAGCAGGAGGAAAGCAAAAATGAAAGTGAGATACTAAAGGTTCCTACAGCTTCTTCAAGAGGAGAAACCATAAAGAACTGAGATAAAACTGAAAGACTTCAACAATGTTAAAGAATAACAGAAAGTATTCTCTAAGGGAAAACGAAATAACTTGGTGGGAAAACAAAGTCTTAGCTCAGATAGTTGATTGGAAAAGTAAAAATAAAAGTGCTCCTCAACTACCTCAAGATGAAGATATCTCCTGAAACCAACAGACTTTGGAGCTAAGGAAGAGGCCACAACTAGGTCTCTCACATGAGAGAAAGGCATCTCCAGATTTAACCAGAGATTAAAGAAAAAGACCTCTCTTTTTCTCTGCAGGAAAAGACTTCAACTAAAGCTGCTCACAGGACAGAAGAACTTTGGTGTCAGTGGAGAAGGAAAAAACAAAATGAATGACCATCTGGATAGAAGAATAGTTCTCAACTTGATTTGATCTCCTGAGTAAGGGAGATCTAGATCTCTACTCCTAAAACCTCAGCAACAAAATTTAATACTTTTTTTTTTAAAATGGACTTTTATTATGACAGGGATAACCATGGCAATAACATGAAAGGAAAGAATCACTCAAAAATACCTATCATTATAAATGTGCTGGTCAACGTTTAATAAATGGCTTCCTTTTTAAAAAAAAATTATTTTAAGTTTTCAACATTCATTTTCACAAAATTTTGAGTTTCAAATTTTCTCCCCATCTCTCCACTCCTCCCACCCCAAAACACCAAGCATTCTAATTACCCCTAACACCAACCTTTCTTCTAACATCCCTCTTTTCCCTTGTCCCCATCATCTCTTTTTATCCTATGGGCAAGATAAATTTCTATACCGTATTACCTGTATTTCTTATTTCCCAGTTGTATGCAAGAACAATACTTAACAGTTGTTCCTAAAACTTTGAGTTCCATCTTCTCTTCCTTCCTCCCTCCCCACTCATCCCCATTGGGAAGGCAAGCAATTCAATATAGGTTATATATGTGTAGTTTTGCAAATGATTTCCACAATAGTCATGATGTGTAAGACTAACTATGTTTCCCTTCATCCTATTCTGCCTCCCCTTTCTTTGATTCTCTCTTTTGACCTTGTCCTTCCTCAAGAATGTTGACTTCTAATTGCTCCCTCCTCCCATTGACCTCCCTTCCATCATCCCCTCAACCCTGCTTATCCCTTTCTCCCCCACTTTCCTGTATTGTAAGATACGTTTTCATACCAAAATGAGTGTGCATTTTATTCCTTCCTTGAGTCAAATGTGATGAGAGTAAGCTTCACTTTTTCCCTCTCACCTCCCCCGTTTTTCCCTCCATTGAAAAATCTTTTTCTTGCCTCTTTTATGAGAGATAATTCACCCCACTCCATTTTTCCCTTTCTCCTCCCAATATATTCCTCTCTCAGCCCTTAATTTTATTTTTTTTGATATGATTCCTTCATATTCAACTCCCTGTGCTCTCTGTCTCTCTCTATGTGTGTGTGTTTTTGTGTGTATGTGTGTGTGTGTGTGTGTGTGTGTGTGTGTGTGTAATCCCACCAACTACCCAGATACTGAAAAAAGTTTCAAGAGTTACAAATATTGTCTTTCCATGTAGGAATGTAAATAGTTCAACTTTAGTAAGTCCCTTATGATTTCTCTTTCCTGTTTACCTTTTTGTGCTTCTCTTTATTCTTGTGTTTGAAAGTCAAATTTCTTTTCTGCTCTGGTCTTTTCATCAAGAATGTTTGAAAGTCCTCTATTTCATTGAAGGACTATTTTTTTTCCCTGAAGTATTATACTCAGTTTTGCTGGGTAGGTGATTCTTGGTTTTAGTCCTAGTCCTTTTGACTTCTGGAATATCATATTCCATGCCCTTTGATCTCTTAGTGTAGAAGCTTCTAGGTCTTATGTTATCCTGATTTTATTTCCACAATACTGGAATTGTTTCTTTCTAGTTGTTTGCAATATTTTCTCCTTCACATGATAACTCTGGAATTTGGCCACAATGTTGCTAGAACTTTCTCCTTTTGGATCTCTTTCAGGAGGTGATCTGTGGATTCTTTCAATATTTATTTTGCCCCCTGGTTCTAGAATATCAGGGCAGTTTTCCTTGATAATTTCATGAAAGATGATGTCTAGGCTCTTGTTTTCATCATGGCTTTCAAGTAGTCCCAAATTTTTGAATTGTCTCTCCTGGATCTATTTTCCAGGTCAGTTGTTTTTCCCATGAGATATTTCACATTCTCTTCCATTTTTTCATTCTTTTGGTTTTGTTTTGTTATTTCTTGGTTTCTCATAGAGTCATTAGCCTCCATCTGTTCCATTCTAATTTTTAAAGAACTATTTTCTTCAGTGAGCTTTTGAAGTTCCTTTTCCATTTGGCTAATTCTGCTTTTTAAAGCATTCTTCTCCTCATTGGCTTTTTGGACCTCTTTTCCCAATTGAGATAGCCTGTTTTTCAAGGTGTTATTTTCTTCAGCATTTTTTTTGGGTCTCCTTTAGCAAGTTGTTGACTCACTTTTCATGATTTTCTTGCATCTCTCTCATTTCTCTTCCCAATTTTGCCTCCACCCCTCTTACTTGATTTTCAAAATCCTTTTTGAGCTCTTCCATGTCCTGAGCCCATTGAATATTTATTTTGGATGTTTGGGATACAGAAACCTTGACTTCTATGTCTTTCCCTGATGGTGAGCATTGTTCTTCCTCATCCAAAAGGAAGAGAGGAGATACCTGTTCACCAAGAAAGTAACCTTCTATAGTCTTATTTTTTTTCCATTTTTTGGGCATTTTCCCAACCAGTTACTTGACTTTTGGGACCTTTGTCAAGAGTAGGGTATACTCTGGTGATCTGTAAAATCTCAGTTCCTCCAAGGTGGCCACAATTGTGGCATATACACTGGTCTGGGCGCAACCAGAAACTTTTGTGCCCAGAATCTGTGAGTAGTAGATTCCTTTCCACAACTACCTGGCCTCCAGTTCCACCAAGCCAGAACTTGGGGCTGAGATTCAGATAAATTGCTCAATTGCTCCACGGGTTTTAGGTGGCGGCAGGGCTGCCATTCAGTGTAAGAGAAAGATCAGCTGCTCAATTCCTCCAGGGGCTTTATGATCCAGCAATGGATGCAGGCTGCTCTGGGAGCTGTTGCCACCTAATGTGGCCTCTGCTGCCACCTCCTGAAGCTGGAGCTATGGGAAGACCCTGCTCCCTTCTAGGCCAGCTGAAAAAACTCTCTCACTGACTTTTGGTGCCTGTGGGTTGAGGGATCTACAAACTCCCAGTACTGCTGCTGGGGTTTCCCTCCCCAAGGCCCGCTCAGGTCCTCCTCCTGGCACCATGTTGCACAGCCAAGGTTGGGCTGGTCTCTGCTCTGCATCCAGGGTGACAGAACTTTCCTATTGAACTTTCAGGTCACCCTGGGCTGGAAATCTCCTCCACTCTGGTGTTCTGTGGCTTCTGCTGCTCTAGAATTTGTTGAGAGTTTTTCTTTACAGTTACTTTATGGACTGTGTCTAATAAATGGCTTTCCGATAACACCCAACACACTTTTAAGTTTAAACTGCATTATTATTTTTTCTCCATCCCTTTCTTAAGTCTGGAAAATCTACAGTAAATCAGGTCTTGTTTGTAGCATTTGCTGATTCCAAGATTCAAGTACTCTGCTTGAAAATTTAATATCTGCTTTTATAAGGCACTTACAGATAGATTCAGCACACCCTGGTCTCTCATCAAAATCTAAAAAGAAATAAAATAACTTATCCATGAGATTAGTGAGAATTCTTATAAAAAATGGATGTAAGAGTTTTAAAAAGATATTATTAAATATGACTTTATTGTAAATATGATAATTTTTCATTATATAAATATAACAAATAAATGGAGGAGAGAATTGCATAAAAACATCAACAACTTAATAGAAGAGGCATAAAATCAGTAGTCTTTGACGTTATTGATTATTTTTTCCTCTCTCCTTTTTGTGTTTTCAGGATATTACTTTCTCAGTTCTCTTATCTATTCAGTAGCTGTTTCTAAAGTCTTTTTCACTGGATCTCTATTGGTTTCAGGATCACTCACTGTGAATATTCCCCAAGGCTTTGTCCTGGGCCCTCCTCTCCTCTTTCTCTATTTCTTTCACTTGAGTGATCTCATCAGTTCCCATGATTTCAGTTGCCCTATCCATGCAGATAATTCCCAGATGTCTATATTCAATGTTACTCTCTCTTTTGATCTTTTGATATACTTCTCTATTTGACATTGAAAGTCCTTTGCAATTGTTCCTGTCTTTTCCATTTTCTTTCCTATCACTTTCCTCAGTTAGGTGGTACTGTGGATAGAACTCTAGGTTTGCAGTTAGGAAGACCTGAGTTTAAATTTGACCTCAGAATAATAAATGTGCAAGTCACTTAGTTGCTGTTTGCCTAAGTTTCTTCAACTATAAAATGGGGTTAAAAACCGCATCTGTCTCTCAGGATTGTTGTGAGGACAAATGAGATAATATTTGTAAAGCATGTAGTACAGTGCCTAGCACAGAGTAGGTGCTTTATAAATGCATGTTCCCTTCCTTTCCCCCCTCTTTATACTGTTATCCATCCATACTGGCCCTTCCTCACAATAAGGCTCCATCTCCTGAATCTATTTGACTTTACATTAGTTGTATCTGCCCTCTCCCTGAGGCCACAGGGTAGTGCCCTTAGCATTTTTCTCCTTTGCCACTGCCTCTGGTCCTTATCAGACTAAGGGAAAAATTCTTTTTCTTTGTGCCATGTCTTTGTAGAAGGGAAGGAGGAGAGATAATACATAGCTCTTTCTGGGAAAAGAGAGGTGAAACCAGATGTGAATGAACCAAGGTAAGATCAAGATCTATAGAAATTATTTAAATTTTTTTCAGAGGAAATTCATGTGGCCAGTATTTCAGTAAGATAAACATAAAAAAAGAGATTCTCCACTTGTTAACCCCAAACTCCATTCCTGGCTTGAAGAAATACTCTGGAATATGGATCTATGAGAAAGCTGGAGGAGGAAAAGTTAATGACAAGTTGTGAATGTCTTGCATCGTTTTGTTGTTTGGTCATGTCTGACTTTTTATGACCCCATTTGAGATTTTCTTGGCAAAGATATTGGAGTGGTTTGCCATTTTCTTCTCCAGTTCATTTTACAGATGACGAAACTGAGGCAAATAATATATTAAATGGAATTATTAAGCAGCATAACCAACAAAAGTTTGAATGAGTCATTTTTCTAGCCTAGGCTAACTTAGGAGGACAGATGGAGAGATTGGTGGCTCTGGGGTAGGGACTGGCTGAGAGCATAATGCAGTGGCAATACTACCTGGGGACCTTAGAGACTGTGGCAGCATGAGCAGCAGCAGTAGTAGCAATAGTAGGAGCAGCAGCAGCAATAGTAGTAGTGGTAGTAGTAGTAGTTGTGGTAGTAGTAGTAGTAGTGGTGGTGGTAGTTGTAGTAGTAGTAGCAGTAGTAGTATTAGTAGTAGTAGTAACAGCAGCAGCCCAGAGACAGTAGTAGTGACAACAGTATGACCAGTAGCACTCACTGCTAAGACATGGTAAAGGGATTAAACACTTCTTCAGAAATAGATGACAGAGGAATCCTGTGCTACCACTAGGCACAGGATGAGGTTCTGTTTGGGAGTTCCATGCCCATTACCTAGTTCTGGGTCACAGTTTGCAGGGCATAGTAGAGGAGTGCTTAGGGTCTCAATGGAGCAGGGGTCCCAGTTCTAGATCTCATTAGCAGGGTGCAGAGCAACACTTGTGGTTGCAAGGGAGCAATTCTGAAAATCAAAGGAAATATTAATAAAACTGAAAGTAAAATTCCATTGACCTAATAAACAAAATGAAGAACTGGTTTTTGTGAAAATAAAGCCCAAAAAATGGATAAGCCATTGATTATTTTGATTTCAGAAATAAATAAAACCAAATTACTAGTCTCAAAAATGAAAAGGGTAAATGCACCACCAATGAAGATGAAATTAAAAAACTGAGTAGGAGCTATTTTGCCTAATTATATGCCTATTAAATTGACAATCTAAATGAAATGGATGAATATTTACAAGAATATGACTTGTCTAGATTAATAGAACAGGAAATAGATATTTAAATAACCCTATCTTAGAAGAAGAAGTTGAACAAGCCATAAATGAGTACTCTAAGAAAAATTCCCAGTGTGAGAGGGAATTATAAGCAGTTTCTGCCAAACATTTAAATAACGGTTTATTTCTATACTACATAGGCTACTTGATAAAATAGCTAAAAGAGTCATACCAAATTCCTTTTATGATACAAATATGGTTTGATACCTAAGCCAGGAAAAGAGAAACAGAGAAAGAAAACTATAGACCAATTTCCCTAATGAATATTGACACAAAAAAATATTTAAAAGAATATTTAAAGAAAACACTACAACAGTACATTCCAAAGATTATACATTATAACCAGGTGGCATTGATGCCAGGAATGCAGATCTGGTTCAATTTTAGGAAAACTATAAGTATTCTTGACCACATCAATAATAAAAAAACAATGATATCAATAGATGCAGAAAAACTTTTGACAAAATACAGCCCTATTGAAATTTATAGTAAAATATTCAGTACCTTGAAAACACTACAAAGGATAGGAATAAGTGAAGCTTCTCTTAAAATGATAAGTAAGTTTTAAAACTGAGATTATACAATATCCATAAGGGAAGCAAACTAGAAGCCTTCCCACTAAGATCAGGGATGAAGCAAGGATGTCCGTTATCACCATCATTATTCAATATTGTACTAGAAATGCTAGCTATAGCAATAAGAGAAGAAGAAGAAATGGAATTGGAATAAGAATAGACAATGAGGAAATGAAAGTGTGACTCTGCAAATGATGTCTTATACTTAGAGAACCTGAATGAACTAAAAACTCATGAAAACAATGAACAAATTTAGCAAAGTTGCAGAATAAAAAATAGACTCACACAAATCTACAGCATATCTATATATTGCCAGAAAAACTTAGCAAGAAGAGATAGAAAAGAGAATTTCCATTTAAAATAACTACAGATAATATTGAATACTTAGAAATCTACCTGCCAAGAAACATACAAGAACTGTCTGAACACAATCAGAAAACACTTTTAGGACCAAATAAGGACAGATCCAAACAATTGGAGAAATATTAATTTCTCATGGGCAGGTCAAAACAATATAATAAAAACAACAATGCTATCTAAATTAATTTGTTTAGTGTCATGCCAATCAAACTATCAAAGAATTATTTTATAGAGCTAGAAAAATAATAAGAAAAATTCATCTGGAGTAACAGAATGTCAAGAATACCAAGGAACTTGATTTTTGCAAAAGTAAACAAAGGCAACCTAACAATACCAGATCTTAAGCAGAACTGGGAAAACATTGTAAACAGTAGCAGCAAAATTGTAATGATAATCAATGAAGGATTTACATACTCTAATCAATACAATGGTCCATGACAATTCCAAAGGATTCATGATGAGTAGTAGTATCTACCACCACCCTGCCTCCCTGAGAAAGAACTGAACTCTAAGTGCAAATTGAAGCATTTTTTAAAACTTATTTTATTTTTCTTTGTTTCTTTTTTTCCTGCCATATGACTTCACATGGGTAATGGTTACTATATTTCTTGCAGTAGAGAAAAGACTGAAAGAAGGGAGAAAATTTGATACTAGAAATTTTGAAATGAATGTTAAGAATAAAAAGGAAATAGGATATGCCTTCTACCACTTATTCAGTTTACTCAAATGTTCTCAAACTTCTTCATCTGCCTACTGTACAGCACTTGGCTGTTCTTTAGCCTTAAGATGTCAAGGATAAGAGAGAGGTGAAAGTACCCTTATGATAGCATCTAATCAGTACCCAGTGGGACTGGCACTCTGTTGACAAAGATGATCTTAAACTTCCTGAGACATAGGATTAGAACAAGTCAGAGAGTCTCTCATTAATTTGAGTCCAATTGTCTAGCTCAGACATTTATGGGGCATCCTAATCACTTTGTCTTCTCTGCCAAGCATTTTTAAAAAGTTAATTTTTTCAGTTCAAATTCATGATAAATATGAGAAAAGAGGAGATAAAACTACAAGGTGCTACTAATTATATTTCAAATTAATTAAGAAAAAAAACCAAATGAGGGCAAAAACATAAGATGAGAAAAGCAACACAGAGAACATAGTATTATGTTAATAACCAAATATCCATCCTCAGAGGTAAATTTTACACTAAATGAGCAAGTTCTGCATAAAGGTAATCATTCTGACTTCTAAAGCAGAGAAGAAAGTAATAATGCCTAGCATAGAATAAACCCTTGTGACAGTTTCCTTTAGAATGTAATAATTCTGTAATGTTAGAAATGTAATCTTAGAAAACAGTCCATAGAAAAAAACTTGATGGAAAACTCATTTCTCTGAAATAGACAAGAAATCTGCCCACCCTATGTTCTGTTCTGTAGTCTCTCTTTATCTCTCCTACCCCTTCCGTTTAAGGATAAATAGCTGTTTTATTTGGCCAAGAAATTTGAAATTTCGTGTTTAAAACAACAAAAAAGGTGTACAAACACTAGTTCTTTTAATCCTTTACCCTCTTTTTTGCCAGGAGATATGGACTGGCAGATGTGGATTTTTTTTAAAAATTGTGTATAATTGCTTTGCCAGGGACCTCACCTTCCATCAGAAACCTGATTGTCGCTGCAGGGCTCTTTCTACAATAACTTCTTCCCTGCCCATTAGGGCTGGACCTCAACAGCCATTTAAGCCTACATTCCTTCTGTCTATACTTGTGCCTTGAGAGCAGAGCTAGAGTGGTCCATGATTTTCAGCTGTTCCTAACTCTAGGAAGACTTCTCTCCATGAAAATTCTTGTGATTTGTATCTTATTTTGCAGCCTAGGAACATGTCGGGGTGTGGGAAAGGGTTGAGAGGTGACAAAGTCCTACTTACAAGCAATGGGCATGGACTAGCTAAGACTGATTCAAGTATTTCCTTGTCAAAGAAAAGAAAATAGTTTCCATTCCCCATTTCCTTGTCTTGGAATTGCTTTTCTTTTGGAGTTGTTGATGTCACTGGTACTAGGAGCCAGCTAGGTGATGGAAGAAGGAAGACTCATCTTCCTGAGTTCAAATTTGGCCTCAGACACTAGCTGTGTGACCTTGGACAGGTCACTTAACCCTGCTTGCCTCAGTTTCCTCATCTGTAATGTAAAAATGAACTAGAGAAGGAAATGACAAACCACTTCAGTATCTCTGCCAGGAAAACCTCCAATGAGGTTATTTATTGAATAAGGCTGAAACAACTGATCAACCATGATATTACAGATGTTATAAGGAAAGTGGTTTGTACTCTGTAAAGTTCTATATTAATATTTAATATTTACATTTTTTGTGATTTTTCTGAGAGGCAGTGGAGTATAATGGATAGAGAGTGAACTTTGAAGTAAAGAATAACTTAGTTCAAAATTTGTCTCTGGCATAATCTGGCTGTGTGATCTGGGCAAGTAACACTCTCACAGTATTCCAGGCAACTCTCTAAGGACTATAAGCTGTGGAACAGTTGCAGTTCTACACTGGTTGAGCGAGACTTCTTACTGGGCCACTATCCACACAATGGATAGAGTACTGGACCTGAAGTCAGGAAGACCTGAGTTCAACTCTGAACACAGATAATTTCTAGCTGTGAGACCCTGGGCAAATCATTTAACCTCTGTCTTCCTCCGTTTTCTTAACTGTAAGATGAGGATAATAATGGCACCTCTCTCACGGGAGGAAACATAAGACACATAGCACACAGTAGGTGCTTAACCACAGGTTTTCTTAAAAATAAAGATTTTTACATTATTATTAGATTGTATATGTAAATAAATATATATTATATAGAGTGTTTCAAAAGTTTTAATGCAGTTTTAAACAACTTTAAAACTTAAAACTGCACTAAGATTTTTGGGACAACCTATGTATTAAACCGAGGCAGCTAGGTTGCACAGTAGATAGAGTCCAGCTTGAATTCTACTTTAAACAGTTACTGGTCAAAGTCCTGAAACTTTTTGAGCCTCAGTTTTCTCATCTGTCAAATAGAAATAAAGAAAAGCACCTACGTCACTGAGTTGTTCTGAGGATCAAATGAAAGAGCAAATGTAAAGCACTTTGTCCATCTTAAAGTACTGTATAAATGCTAGTTGTTTCCATTAAATGCATATTTATTCATCTGAGGATAACTTCTTTCCTAGACTAATTAGATTCTTTACTCCCTGTTTCTTTCTACCTCTGTGCTCATTATGTTTAGATCTTTACGGTTGATCCAATGATCTCTGAGAAGATCCAAATGTTAGAACCTGCTATATAGAGCACACTTCCATATTTCAGGGATATCTGGGTTCATTAATTTAGGTTCTCCCTGTACAGATGCAGATCACAGCCCCTTCACACCTGGAATGCCTTGTATAAAAGTCCCAGAGGATGAGAAGAGTATGTTTGAGTGGGCTGCCATCCACATTGTTGTACATGTTTGTGTCTTAAGAGTAAATCCATCCTTAGGCCAATTAGATGCTTCATTCTCCTATTCCTTACTCCTTCTGTGGTCATTTTACTTGGACCACAAAGGACAATACAAATGTGAGAGCCTGGAGCATAGGACATGTTTCATTATTTCAAGGATGTGTGGTTTTATCTCTATAATCTACAATTATAGCCCCTTCTTCGCTTTAGAAGCCTCCATAAGTTGCTGTGTTTGAAAATATTTATCACCTTATTATGTAACCTCTGCTGTCTGTCTTCTTCCTACTTAGAAAATTCCTCAAAGTACAGACACATAGGCTGTCTCTGGGCCTAGAAATGAAGATTTTTCAGCTAAGAGGTCACACCAGAGCTTGTGGTCCATGGACATAACCTTCAAAGCCCAGGGTCACTTCCATGCCACAAAGAAGCACAAGAGGAAGGCCTAGCTCATATCATCTAGCACACTATAAATAATGACATAATTTCAACAGATAAGCAGAATGATAGCATTGACAGTGTAGCATAACGGGTAGAGTGTTGGACTTGGAGTGAGGGAAACCTAGGTTAAAATTCTACTTCTGATACCTACTAGCTGCACGACCTTGAGAAAATAACAACCTCTCTGTCTCTCAGTTTTCTCATAAAATAATGGGGTGGGACCAGGTGGTGTCCAAGAGTGCATAGAGAGTGGTGGATTTGGAATCAGGAAGACCTGAGTTTGAGTCCTGCCTCAGCTACTTATTAGTTGTATTACCCTAGATAGGTCACTTAACCACTGTATGCCTCAATTTCCTAATCTGGCAAATGGGGGAATAATAGCACCTATCTCCCAGGTTGTGGTACAGATCAAATGAGATAATCTTCGTAAAGTACTCTGCAAATGTTAAAACATTAGATAAATTCTAGATCTTAATATTCTCAGATTCCTTCCAGCCTGTGACTTGCACATTGTTTTTTCTATTTTCCTATACTCCTAGGCCCATATCTTT
Organism: Bettongia penicillata ogilbyi; assembly: GCA_023548195.1. Classification (NCBI taxonomy): domain Eukaryota; kingdom Metazoa; phylum Chordata; class Mammalia; order Diprotodontia; family Potoroidae; genus Bettongia; species Bettongia penicillata. Next base: position 127,312 of record JAJHZJ010000881.1, on the reverse strand, counting down.
TATTTATAATATGTTATAACATCATGCAATAATAAAAACTATCTGTATAGAAAAATGAATATGGTCATAAAGTTATGTGATAATTCTACTTCTTCACCTTCAACATTATTGGATCCAAGTTCTCACTGATGAGGGGACTGCCTCAGAGAGCACAGATTGCAATTCATCCATACTCTTTTCATTCCATAGGACTTCTTGTCTATGTTAGCCCATAAATTTTCCCTAGGGGGTGCACCCAATGTGCTGGAGACCTTCATCTAGTTCTCTTGGATTTGTGTGTTTACCAGGGCTGCATGCAGACTGACCATCTGTTAGCCTTCACTTTGCCTCCATGCACAGCTCATTTTTTCTAATGCCATGCACATAAATTGATGAAAAATCCTTAACTAAATAAAAATCATTCAGTTCATGCCCTCGCCACTTCTATAAACCAAGAAAATACATCCATAATTGTTTTTCCCTATTCTATATATAGAATTCATTCTCACAAAGCATTTACCTAGCAGGACTAAGTCTCCAGGGGAATTCATTTTTAAGGACATTCAACAACAAATCCTGGGCTCTGAATTTTTGAACCTCAAACTTTGAATTCAGAGGTGATTTTATATTTGGCCAATCGTAGCTTCCTCTGGGACTTGCTAAATCATGAAAGACTTGGAAGATCTCTTGTAGCTCTCACTGTGCCAAACTTGGCTCATTTGAATGATCATTTCCATGACAAACTGAAAAGAATAAACATGACGGAATTGCGCAGATTCCATCTTCTCTAAAAATAGGCAGAATTCTTGAGCCACAAAATGCTTGAGGCTTCAATAAAACCAGTCATGGTTGGAAACATTTGGCAACCCCAAAGGCAGTTGAATACAGCTATCACTGGTGTTTGAAGACCTCATGCTCTGGTCAATTACGGTCTGTGCACCCTTTATGAAATTGAACACAACGAATTGTTTTAGGCGCCTCTCAGTCTCTTAAATTGGCCAACCACTGACTCCCATGAAATCACAGCATCTTGGGGGTCTTTCCAGCTAAATACAAAAGAGGATAAGTGAGACCCTTCCCCCACCCCTTCATAGTGACAGGGAACATGCGCAGATGGCTACAAACTGCCTGGAATAAATGGACCCCAGACACTTGCCTTCTTATCTTTTGTCCTTGTCATAAAGAGGTTTCATTTTATATTATTTTTGCAGCAGTCAAAGCTGTTGTTGGGCATCATTTTCTTATCATTTATCCTGCTTCCTTCCCTTCGTGTCATCTAATCAGAATCCTGTGATTACCCACCTGCCAGCACTCAGGCTTCCAACACCATCAGAGTTAAAATACAACTAAATACATTTCTGTAATGAGAAAGGGCAGTCATCAGAAAGGGGTATTCTGAAGTTGGAATTTGCAGGCATGTTTCTCAGGTGTTCATTACAATGCTAATGAGAATTTGCTGAAGTGTTAGAATTCTGACTATCCCTAGGATCTGGAATACATTGCTGAGGGTCAGACTTGCAGGTATGCCCATGGGTGATGGCAACAAATATGACATTAAGTATTTGCATAATTAAGATGGTTATTGTGAGAGGTGAGGGAATGATTATTTTTTTCCCTTATATATATGTAAACCTGATTTTACTAGTCTTTATTGATGTTTTAATTGTAGGGAACCCCCCAGCTTATACACAGGAGATTTATGGGAGCTCCTTGAAGATAGAGATGATTTTTGTCGTTTCTTTGAATCCCCAGCTCTTGGCATAATGTCCATAGAGGGTCTGATTCATTGTTGAACAGTTCTAAATACTGGGAAGCTCTTATGTTGATTTTAAATTGCTTTTTTTATCTTTCATATATTAAAAAAAATAAACAATATTAAGTTTTTATACATAACCTCTTTTGCCTCAGTTTCCTCAACTGTAAAATGGAGAAAATAATAGCACCTACCTCACAGCATTGTTGCAAGGATCAAATGAAGTCATGTTTGTTTAAAACAAAAAGCATTTAGCACTATGTAAATACTTATTCCTTTCCTGTTCCTCCATTTACCTATTATGTGCCAGATGCTGTTCTAGGTTCTAGGGATAAAACATGAGACAGTCTTTTCCTTGAGGAATTTATGATCTAACAAAGAAAGACAATACGTACACAGACAGGTACATGAAAAACCAAATGAGATAATAGATAGAAGGAACACCTTCCCTGGGATCTCCCTATTCTCATTGATGACTGCCTTTCCCAAAACAGTATTTCAGGAAAGCTCTACCCATGCTTCACTTCACTGTCCCCTCACTGGCCACCTGCTCCACAGGCTCCCCTTCAAAGCTCTCAGTCCCTTGCCTCCACCTACTCTCTCTAGTTATGGAAAAAAAAATGCACCCTGAGCAAATCAGTGCTGCCATTGTTCTGGATAAGGGATGCTAACTTACTTCCCTATCACTCTGTAAATGGTTTTCCCCTTCCTTACATACAGAGCGATAGAGAAATAAATTGACAGTTCAAAACAAAACAAAACAAAAACTTAGAATCTGTGGGTCTCACTGAGACACAGAAAATTCCCTACCATCAGACTTCCCCTGCTTTCCTGCCTCACAGCCCTGCCCTGCCATGTTCAGGAAACTTGCATGCTCCAGGCTGTCCTCTCTTTTTAATTCTGCATTTTAGCCAGTATTTAGTGTTTCCCTGCCTGGAAAGCACTCACCACCTGCTTGGATGAGAACCAGCTCCTACCCTATAAAACTTAAGATCTTTGGCTGCCTCAGGAAACTGTTATGTTGTGAAGGTAATTGTAATCTAGGCATCCAGGATGTTTAATAAGGAAGAAATATGAAGGGGACTCCCTAAGGACCATCCATAGTAGATCCTCCTTTCTCCTGAAGGTCCTGGCCACAGGTCTGGAGGAATGCTTCCTTTATCGCCTGGCTGTCACTTGTTCCTGCTCCCAGATGTTTTGCTTCGTGCCTCAACTCTTCCTTTATGTGAGTTAAAAAGTGCCAAAATGAAAGGTCTCCTGATTCATTCATGACTTGTTTGTCTGATTCTTTGAAATTCCATGATAGGTTAAGACTTTGATGCAGACCTTTCAATATTTAAAGTCAGCTGTCATGTCCCCAAAGCATCTTTTCTCCAGGATAAATACTTTCTCTACCTTTAAATGTTCTGTACTGGACATAGTTTCCAAGACCCTCATCCCTTGGCTGTCCTTCTCTGTAATTTTTTTTTTCTGCCATTTCTCTTTAAACAAGAGGCCCAGAACTGAACAAAGTACTATAGGGTATGTTCAGGCACTGCAGCATAAATGTTAACTTGCCTCATTTTGATCGTTATCTTCTTGTAACCTGAAATTGAATTAACATTTTTCCCCACTCATGTCAGCAAATCAACACTGTGGATTCGTATTGAGCTTGTACTCAAGTAACTCGATGAATCTGTGATCTCATCAAGGTGGATGTACTCTTCGGTTGTGCTGATTATAATTCCCATCTTCTCATCCCATGTGGCTCCTGACCATATCTACTCTGGCCCATATTTTCCCATAAATTCAGCAAGTGGATTTACCAGTATTCAGAGGTCTTCCTAACTATTTCTTGACACTGAGGTCAATGGAACACATGGATTTCCAGTTGCACAAGTACAGAATGGCAGTTTGTATGGGAAACTGCGACCCCCCCCCCCAAAAAAAAAACCCTTACACATTTTACTGTATTGTAGGCTCAATCAATCAGAACAACCAATTAACCTTGTAGTCAACCAAAACTCTAGAGCTTTTTTGTTTTACATGAACTGATGCTAAACCAAATAGCTACCATCTTGTACTTGTGTGATTGACTTTGGGGGACTAAGGGCAAGATTTTACCATTATTTCTAGTATACATTTTGACACATCTTTCTGACTTCTGGAGATATTTTGAATATGTATTCTACTTTCAAACATAATATTTATTCTACAGCTTTGTGTCATCTGCAAATTCAACAAGCTTGCATTTTTTGGTCTATATTCAATTACTTATTTAAAATGTTAAAATAGGGAAGAAGATGAGGACTGGGGGAAAAAAAACTTTTGCATTTCTTAAGAAGAGTTTAAAAACTACAGTGCATGCCCCCATTGAATGAGAGAAATCTTTATAGCCTATTTCCTTTCTTGTGTGCTCTCTAAGATCTGTTACTGTCCTCTGAGACTATGAATCATCACTGTACCATCTATAACTTGACTTGTCACCCATAATTGTATTTAGGTGCCGTGTAGAGAGGAATTTTCTGGAATTTAAAAAATATTTTTGTAAAAAGTACAGTTAAGAAATGGTTTCCACACCTGGCTTTCAATCTTTCTTTCTATCCTGAAGTCATCCTTAGTGATTTTAGCATTTATGCAATATCAGTGTAACTGATAGATACATTGAAAAAAAATCCAAAAATATGTGCTATGTGTAGCGCCTGTGTGCCTCCCACCTTCATGGGGTGTCTTCTCATATCTCCTCATTTGAGTCATATATGATTTTTATAATTTGTTACATTTACTTTGGATTTTTGCTGTCATTGCTCTTTCTATTTACAGTGCTGAAAGCATTGTGTATGTTGCTTTCTTGGTTCTGTTTACTTCTCTCTGAATCAGTGCATGTAGATTTTCCATACTTCTCTTTATTCATCCCATTCATTATTTCTTACAGCACAGTAATATTACATGACATTCATTTACCACAATTTGCTCAGTCATTCACCAATTAATGATGGCATTGTTTCCTGTTTCTCTTTACCTAGTGGGGGGTATTCAGGGAGGACTAGCACCTCTGATGTGAGGGTTTGGTGTTTGCCTTTGACTCATCTCTCACCTGTGGCTCCAAGAAACTGTAGCACGCGCAGAGGCTACACCCTGATCAAACTGTCTTGATAGATAGGGTAACCCAAGTTGAGGGTAACCAATAGGCCTCAAACCCGTTGGAGAATTAGGGGACTGTCCACCCTAAGCATGTGAAGACTATCCTTGGTCAGATGGATAGATGACAATTTGTTCCATCAGCCACAAAGGCTACTGAAGCAGGCTCTATGGAGTGCTTAGAGCTTGGTCAGACATTGAAGACGCCCCGCATTCTGGGCCATTGCCAGTTATGTTGACTTTTGTCTCATCACTGGATTTTGATGACTCTGGAAGAGAGAGTGAGTGAGGCTGACAACTTTGTACCACTCTGCCTCACTTAAATCCAATTCACAAGTCAAGATATCACCCTACGATTTCATCAGTCCTCTTTGAAACAAAGGATGAACAGCACTTTGTTTCCAATTCCTTGCTTTCACTGATTACCTTTCTGATGCCTTTGGCCACTCAGTACACCAACTGACCTCCTCAGCAGCAATGACTTCATTTTGTCACTGTGCCTCAGTCATGCACAGAACTTAGAACTTCCATATTCACCCCCTTTTTAACTTGGAAATTCCTCTCTTTGATTACAATTTCACCTTATTTCCCACCAACTTAGCAATCTAGTGCTTCTTACAGTGCCTCACACATAGCAGGCACTTAATAAATGTTTACTGACTGCTTGAACTTACCTTTAACCTGTTTGCAACCCTTGTGACCTCCCTCTCTCTTGCCCTCTCCATTGTTTTGGTCTATCATCTCTATTCTGGCTGCAGTTTCCTATCTTCATGATCTTGACCCTATAGTCTTGGAACCTATTTTCACCTTTTTTTCTCCCTAAATAAATGAGAGTATAACTCAAGATTTTACTTTTGCCCTTCTTTTTTTCTTTACACTCTCTTCCTTGATATTCTCATTTACTCCTATGCCTTTATAATCCATATGATGAGGACTTCCAAATATGAACACTGACATAGTAAAGCACCAAGAGCTATGATTTCTCTCATTTCCATCCTTCCATAACTTAGTAGCTCACAAGATAAAGGATTTGTAGCTGGAAGGCACCTCTTAGTGCTTTGAGTCCAACCTCTTCATTTTAGAGATGAAGAAACCACAGCCCATAGAAGTTAAGTGATTTACCTATGTCATACAGCTGGAAAGTGACAGAGGTAGGAGTTGAGCCTCGGTTTTCTTGACTCCCAACCCAGTGCTTCATTCACTACTTCACATATATATTTGTATATGTATATATGTTATATATATATATAAAATATGTGCAAGTATGTGTATATGTATATTTTAAAGTAAGAATTATGCATTTAAGCATTCTGTAACTAACATTGGTAGGAGATTAGTATATATGTTTCATATAAATAAAGAAATGGTCCTGTGCTCATGCATGTATGTAATATGTATAAAGTTATATCAAGATAGATGATACTCAAATAGATTTGTAATCTGATCACTATAGATACAGTGGTACAGATCATGGCTCATTCATGCTTGCTGATCTACACGTACCTCTGAATTTTGCCCTTTTATGTATCCTTGGGCAAATCATTTGGTCTTCTAAGACCTCAGTTTCCTTGTTTGTAAAATGAGAGGCTTAGACTCAGTGGCTTCCAAGTCCCTTTCTGGTCTCAGTCTATGATGCTGTGATACATGTATGTACCTCTTGTCCTTGTCCTTCCTTCAGCTCTACACAGTGAGTCTACCACTGTGCTGGGGGTTTTCCTTGTTTCCTCTTAATGTAACAAAGATAACAATGAAACACACAACTGTCCATTGGTTACCCTTTGGTCTCACTATATGACCAGCCCACATTTCTTTGATGACATCCTTTGTACCAGTTCTGCATTAAAGTCCCTTATTTGTTGTGAGTTACAGCCTGGTCACATTCACCTTGAGGCTCTCCATTACCCTTTGAATGATACTCACTTTTTAATTTTGGGGAGACTTGTAGCACTCCAATACTTGTAGAGTACTGGACTTTAACAAAGATGGACCTTTCTTTCTGACAGTTGTTTGGGGTCAATAGAAGCAATTTGGGATTTCCCAAAGGCCTTTTTTTCTATCATTATCTTTCTCAACCTCTCTGCAGCTTTCTGACAGTATTGGTCACCACCTTCTCTTCAATATACTTTCTCAGGTTTTCAAGATGCTGTTCTCTCTTGGTTCTTCTCCCGCTTATCTGACCACTCTTCAATCTGCTTTGCTAGATCTTCCTCTGGGTCATGCTTGTTGCAATGTCCTTGGCTCTCCTTTCTTCTCTTTCTATATTATTTGACTTGATAATCTCATTAGCTCCCATGGATTCACCTATCATCTCTATGCTAATTATTCTCAAATCCTATCTAGCTCTAACCTCTATGCTCACCTTCAATCTCATGTCTCCAATTGTCTTTCCAACATCTTGTCCCATAAACATCTTAAACTCTACATATCCCAAACTGAATTCATCATCTTCCTTTGATCACATTTATTAGGAATTGACTAGTTATTATTCACTTGTATCAATTTTTAGATATCTTAGATGTGCAAATATCTTCTTCAATTCCTTGTTCTCTCTCCTCTCTCCCCTCTCCCATATCCATCCAGTTGCCCAATTCTGTCATTTCTGTCTTTGTACATCTTTTCTATATGTCTCTCTCTCTCTTGTGATACTGACATCAATTTGGTGCAGAGCCTCATCATTTCATACCTGGACTATGGTAATAGCTTACTGGATAGTCTCCTTGTCTCAACTCTTCCTACTCTGGTCCACTCTCTAATCACCTGAGAAATTAAAATGCAGATCTGATGACATCACACCATCCAGCTATTTAATCAACACCAGTGACTCCCTATTGCATCCAGTATAAATTGCATCCATATAAAATCCTTTGTTTGGTTTGAAACTAGCTCCTTCTACCTTTCTATACTTCTTACATCTCATATCCCACCATGTTTTCTATGATCATTGAGGCTGACCTTTCTGCTGTTCCTCACACTCACTCTATCTCTTGACTCCAGACATTTTCACTTGCTTCTCTATCCCCATCCCATTCCCCTCCTCCCCACCCCCACACTTGGCACACTCTCCCTCCTTATCTCTGCTTCCTAACTTCCCTGACTGCCTTCAAGCTTTATTTAAAATCCTACTTTCTGCAACATCCCTTTCCTGATCCCGCTTAATGTCAATGTCTTCCTTTGCTTGAGTGCCTCCTTTTTGTCTTGTATATATTTTGTTTGTGTATAGTTTTTGCACATTTTCTTCTTCATGAGACTGTAAGCTTGTTGAAAACAGGAATTTTCTTCTACATTTTTAAAAAAGAAATGCTCAGTGCTTAGTACATAGAAGATGCTTAACAAATGTTTGTCAACTGACCGACTGCTTTCCTCCTGTTAAATTTATGTTGTCTTTTTATAGCATATGTCTAAGATTAGATAGATAGAAGATAGATAGATAGATAGATAGATAGATAGATAGATAGATAGATAGATAGACAGGTAGATAGATAGATAGGTAGATAGATAGATAGATAGATAGATAGATAGATAGATAGATAGATAGATAGATAGACAGAAACTGGACCTGTGATTTCATTGTTATAGGGACTCTTCATGAAGGAATTCTCTCTACTAATACATTTAGTATTGTCTTTGAAACTTATAGTCTTAGAAAGTCCAATCAATCAAAAACAATCAATGGTTTATTGGGGTATATGACATAAGCTGTTAGTCTGAACTTAGTTGATAGTAGACTGCTTTCTAGTTTTTCCAGAAATTTTAGTCATATAGTGAGTCCTTTACCTCACTAGCTGTTATCCTTCAGTTTTTTCAGTTTATTTTCAGTTCATTTTTTCATTATTTCCCTGTAGATTCTTGACCTTTTGTTCTTCCAGATAAATTGTATCATTATTTTGTCGATATATAAAATTATCCCTTGGGAGTTTGATCAGTATACAACCAAGCCTGCGAATCAATTTAGGTTGCATTGTCATTTTTATTTAGAGGCACATCTTATCCATTTTTCTCCAATTATCTGTATTCCTTTATTTACTGTTATTTCTGCAAAAGCTGTGAAACTTTTGTGTATCTTGAATGAAATTCTATATAATTTATGTATTTTGTACTTATTAGGAATGGAATTTCTCCTATTGTTTAAATAATGATTTTTATGATTTATTTTGTATTCTGTTACTTTGATAAAACTATTAATTTCCTCAACTAGTTCTTTTAGTAGTTTTTTAGGGTTTTCTAAGTACACCATAATGTTATCTGTAGATGAAATTTTTTTCCTTTTTGTTATTTTTTATAATTTTAATTTTGTTCTCTTGTCTTATTGTTATAGATAGAATTCCTAGGATTATGTGAAAGAAAAAAAAAACAGTGGGGAAAAGAATCTTTGATTTATCCCTGTTCATACCTGGAAAGTATCTTCATTTTTCACCTGGATCTACTCCTCTGGATTTCTGCATGATGTCCCAAGAACTTCTTCATTTTGCAAGATCCCATTTGCCCTGGGAACTCATACTTTGTCAGTGTCTTCCACCCTGGGGTCCCCCCTCACTCTGATTGCAGAGCAGAGACCATTCCTTCCAGAACCTCCATTTAAGGAGGGAGTGTAGGTTAGTTATCTCTTAATTCCCCAACTGACTACTCTCTTCTAGATTTCTCCATCATTCCCCTGTGCCTCCCTTCCCTTTTTTTTGGTTCCTCTTGTATGTTTTCTTCATTGAGTTGTAAGTTCTTTGAGGGCAGGGACTGTCTCAACTTTCTTTATATACCCAGCACCTTAGCACAATGCTTGATACATATTAATCAATAAGTTAATTGGTTGACTAATGTTTTTCCATTGCAAATAATTATAGCTCCTGATTTTAGATGTTATAGTTTTGATCTTATTAAAGAAGGACTTCCATACCACACTGGCATCACTGGTATGAATCCATTTTGATTATGGATATATTGCCTCAATCTTCTTGTAGGAATTTTATTTAAGGTTTTATATCGTGTCAATATTCACTGATGATATTGGCACATATTTCATTTTTATCTCTCTCTGTGATTTAGGTATCAGGATCATATTTGTTTCATAAAAGAAGTTGGATAGAATGACTTTTTCCTGAAGAGTAATTTTCACGGGGGATAAGGGAAGGACCTAGAAAGTTATCATTGGTATAATGAATTTCAGATTAGGAAATTTTCTAAACCCTTAAAGTTACATGTTCTGTTAATTTGTTAATCATATGAACAATTTCTCTAAGATAGATTTTAAACTGTGGGCAAAATTCACATGTAAATCCAATTGGTCAAAGATTTTTCCCTTTGGCAATTTATTAATGTCTTGTTTGATTTCTTTTTCTGAGCTTGGGTGTTAAAATCTGTTCCTTGTTTTGTTAGTTTGGATGTTTTTTTGGGAGGAAACTGCTGGTCAATTTCCTTTGAATTCTCAATTTTGCTGGTATATGGTTGATAGTTACTTATAATTCTCTTGGGACTTCTCTGGAGGATTTATGGAAGCATATGGACAAGAATTGCATAAGATGTGAAGATGGAGATAAATTATGATCTGTAGTGATGGAAGCAGTATCCAGGTTAATAAAATCATGAATCCATTAAAATGGATTCCCATTATACAGTCCCTTATCTCAGTAATTCCTACAGAACAGCCTTTGGCAAGGCATGACTAACTGCAAAGACTTGGGGATTTGTAATTCTTCCCACTTTGAAAACAGAGTAAACTAATGGGAGATCAGGCCTGAGATAGGAGGGTAGGGGTTTTTCACGTAGAGGGCATTACAAGAATTTTGAGAGATAATGAATACAGGACGAGAGCAAAATTGAGAGGTGGCAGTCATACCCCCAACCCTATGGCATAAGTGCAGCTATAGTAGCCAGGGTCTGCTACATCTGGGGTTCCTTTCTTCAGGACCAAGTGTAGAGGTTAGTGAGTGAATGTGTGTGTGTATGTGTGTGTGTGTGTGTGTGTGTGTGTGCGCGCGCGCACTTACTCCAATAGCAGGACGAGAGAGAGAGAGAGAGAGAGAGAGAGAGAGAGAGAGAGAGAGAGAGAGAGAGAGAGAGAGAGAGAAACAGAGAGACAGAGATAAAGAGAGTCAAAGACAGAGACAGAGACATGCACACACACTGAGAAACCGGCTGTGAGAAACTGTGTGGCTATATTCAAGCCTGACCCTGCCTTACTTCTATCTAATTGTGTGGTATTTTTTGTTTTTGTTTCTTTTACAATTCTGTTCAGTTTACTAGATTTAAAATTATCTCTTATAGACATCTATTGTTGACCCAATGCTTATGTTGCCTGGCATTCCTCTGTTTATTGCAGGAAATCACAATGGGAACCAGGAGGGAGCAACCTTTCTTAGCACAGGGCTGAGAGCTGAACACCCAGCCAACAGTTGGAGTTTTGCTGTCTTCTGTGGTACATAAGCATATGTCATTTTGTAATTACACTTCCAAGTGTAGGATTACTATGGGACCAATTTTAAAAAGTCTATTTCATATACAAGAGCCCAAGAGTAACTGAAGGCACCTAGAGGCAGTTAGGTGAGACAGTGTATAGAATTAGAGTCAGGAAGATCTGAATTCAAATCCAGCCTTAGACATTTATTATCTGTGTGACCTTGGGCAAGTCACTTAACCTGTCTGCCTCATTTTCCTCAACTGTAAAATGGTGATAATAATAGCACTTATCTCCCAGAGTCATGAAGTTCAAATGAGATTATATTTGGAAAGCATTTATCACAGTACCTGAAACATAGTAGGAATTTAATAAATGCTTATTTCCTTTCTTCTTATACCTCTCTCTCAATTTTGTCCATAAAACTTCTGATCAGTGAGATTCCTTCTATTTGGTGTTTTCCTGATTCTCTTTCCTTCTTTTCCATATGGTTCTCAAGCATATTTTGTTCTCTGAAATGTCAGATTTCTCTTAGGCAGTAGTTTTTCATGATAGAACTTAACAATTATTTTTCACTTATTCTCATATTTTTCAAATCTCATTTGGTACATTTGTTTTTGCATATATTCTATTTTGGGCTAGTGATTTGGGAAGGGCATTAAAATCCCTAGTTTTTACTTGCCAATGTTTTAAAATTTTTGTTATATCTCCGTTATATTCTTCTGTTCCATGCCAACTTTTTAAAATTCCATTTCTTTTAAAGGTGATCCTTACTGTGATTGCAAATGAAAAATAGGGCACATTATAATATTCTCTACTTCCCTAGTCTTTGGGCAGTGATGGTGTAAGTAGATAGCATGTTGGATTAGGTATCTGAAAGACTTTAGTTCAAATCCTACATCAGACACTTACTAGCTGTATGACCCTGGACAAATTACTTACCCTCTCCAGTCCCAATTTCTTCACCTGTAAAATAAGGATAATTATAGTACTTCTCTCCTTGGGTTGTTGAAGGTTAAAGTGAGATAATATTTGGAAGGTGCTTTGCAAACTTTAAAGCACTACACAAATATTATAATTATATTTTGATAATATAACCTAAAACATTACTCTTTTAAAAATATTGTGGTTTGTCTCTATTAATTCATTTAATAATTATTTCTCAAGATGCTGTTGCTCTGTGTAAGATCTGTGTAGTAGGTGCTGAGGGACAAAGATGGAGCAGGCACCGAGTTTGGTGGGCAGCCAAGATTTCAGGTGGAAAGGGAGGGAATTCCCAGCTAATTCGCTCTGAGCTTCTGCATCAGAAGCTTAACTACCTTTTAATCATATTGGCTTTTCTGGCCTCATTGCTCCATAACTCAGTTAAAAAGCACTCAACTAAAATATTATGCAGGTAGCTGGTGGTAGGTAGACAGAGAATGTTTGTTTCAAGGAATTTAAAATGTTTTGATGAAGCAGTGTTAGGTCCAGGGAGAGAGGGAGAGAGAGGAAAAGACATAGAGACAGAGACACAGACAGAGAGGGAGAGAGAGAGACAGAGAGACAGAGAGAGAGACAGAGAGAGAGAGAAACAGAGAGAGAGAGAGAGGGAGGGAGGGAGGGAGGGAGGGAGAGAGAGAGAGAAGGAGAGAGAGAGAGAGAGAGAGAGAGAGAGAGAGAGAGAGAGAGAGAGAGAGAGAGAGAAAGAGAGAGAGAGAGAGCAAGCTTTCGTATTTCCCTTGGTCTGCATTCTCATCTCCCTTTGGCCTCCATATCCTCCTCTGTCTCAGTTTTGTGTGCTGTATTATTCTTTCATCATAAAATATACCCCTGGGCTTTTAAGAATTGTTCTGCTCTGCCCAGTTTACATTTTTGCATCCTTAGGCCAATTTCCATCCTTTCCTTATTCATTGGCTTATATCTTTAGAGCTGGCGCAGATCTCAGAGGTCACCCAGTCAAGCCCCCTCACTTTTACAGATGAAGAACCAGAGAGTCAAGTGACTTGTCCATGATAACACAGCAGAAGGTAGATTGGAACCCAGACCCTCTGACCTCTGTTTTTTTTCTCTTTTCTCCATACTTTCTACTACTCTTAGACTCACAAAATTCTAGAATTCTAGAGCCAAATGATATCAGTCACATATCAGAGATGAGTGAGGATTCAATATATGAGTAGGTTATTATTAAAGGAGCCATTCTGGTGAAAAACAAAACAAAACAAAATCTTTCCTAGAGAAAAATATGCACAAACAATTACGAGAAGTACAAAATGACAAAACTGAAAAGTAACATGATAGGAACATGACACTGAATCACGGCACCCCTGACCTGAAAATCCTGTGACAATTAAGAGACATTTCTCTGATAAAGATGCTGAAGTAAAGAAAGGTTAAGCAGTTTGCCTGTGGTCACACAGTTAATAAATGATGGGTCTAAAATCTAGATCTTCTGACTCTCATAGATGATAATCACATGCTTTATTTTCCATTTAATCCATTCATTCATAATTGGAATGCTATTCACATACTCTGTAGGCTTCCTCAGAGAGATCACAAATGTGAATGGTGACTTATGGGCTTGTCCTAATTTAAAGGAAGAAATTCCACCAGGGACTATTGAAGGTTTTTTTTCTGATTGAGGCTCATTAGGCAAGCTGACCACTTCATCCTTTAGGCATGATGCTATTTCCTAAGATGAATAAGCCATCTGCGCCACCCTTTTAATAGTCTATGCTATTGAAGGCTGGTATTCTGTGTTTCATCCAGATCTAGATTCCTAATAGTATTTGTTTTATAATGGTTTGAAATATTCTAGAAATTGCATAGACTTTATAGAGCCCACTTTCTGAATTAATCACTTGAACTCATCTTTAAACTAAAAGTTTAATGATTTTATTATTGTAAATTAATTGTTGTCATGACTTTTTTCCTTAAAAAAATCAAATTAAAAGCCTCAAACAGAATCTAACATATTACTCATATCTCTTTTCCTCCTTTTCTTAAAGCTGAGTAAAACTCCTTCTTAACTTATATCTTAGAATTATATATATATATAATATAGAATTCTATGTTATATATAGAATTACAGGATATAATATAGAATTCTATATATATATAGAACTATAGAATATAATATAGAATTCTATATTGTATATAGAATTATAGAATATAATATAGAATTCTATATTATACATAAAATTATAGTGGAAAGCAGAGATGTGTTGGTAAATGTTTAACAACTGACTTCCAGAAAAGAAAAGAAAAGAAAAGAAAAGAAAAGAAAAGAAAAGAAAAGGAAAGGAAAGGAAAGGAAAGGAAAGGAAAGAAAAGAAAAGAAAAGAGTATATTCAGGACATACTTTTAAGTTTAATCTGCTTCGTAACGTTTCCTCCTTCACTTTTTTTTAAAAAGTCTAGATAGAATCGATAAAACTAGAAATCAACCTCTGATTTATAGTATTTGCCTATCTCTAAATGCTCACACTGAAAATTTTAAAATTGGCTCTCCAGGGCCAGTTTGAATTGGCTTTAGCCCACCTCTGATAGGAAGGAACTGAAGAGGACATCTAGTACAAATCTTACTCATAATATCCTCCCACATTCCTGACAAGTGATTATCTGGCCTTTACTTAATTCCTCTAGTAAAGGGAAAGAAATCCACTATCTACAGAGGCATCACACTCCACTTATGGATAGTACTGTTAGAGGTTTTAAAAAAATCTATATAAAGTCTTAATTTACCTTTTTGTAACTTCCACCTGTTGCTCCCAGTTCTGCCCTCTGAAGTCAAGCAGAGAAAATCTCATTCTTCTTCTAAGAAACAGTCCTTCAAATATTTGCATACAACATTCTTCCAACCCCTGAAGTGTTTTTTTCCCCTAGACTAAGCATCCTCAGTTTCCACAATTGATGACAATGGATACTAATAGCATTTCATGGTTTGCAAAACTCTCTCTTGATTCTCACAATAATTAAATGTAACATGATGCTCTAAGAACAAAGGAGGCAGATGGTGAGAGTAGTACTGAGTTGGGGGTCTGGCAATATGGTCAAAGGAATTTGAGAGCAGACAATAGTGAAAAGATGAACTGATTTATCAGTTTTTATTTATTTATGAAATTTATAATTTATTTATGAAAAGATGGAGAGTGTTGTCAGTGCAGGGGATGATGACTTGGGAAAGGAGTGAGCAGGAGAGGGAATGAAGACCATGGGAAAAATAGAATGATAAATCACTATCATTGGAGACAAAATTTTAGAACTCATGAACCTGAAATAGAACCCTGGGGTGAGATCAAGGGGATGACCATTCCTGTGTGTAGCTGAAGTGAAAGCAGAATAGGACCTAGAAAGTTAGAATGTTTGAGGGACTATTTATATACTGAGGTCACCTCATATGAGGATAGACATGAGGGTGTGTGTGTTTGTCCTTCATTGCCGAAGAAGACCACGCCATCAGAGAAATCATGACATGACTTGCACTTGACTTGGTTTTGAGTGAGGGAGGGCTGTGCAGGTCACCAGTCTCACTTCTCCTTCAGAGCCATCTGGATTCAGTGACCAGATGATCAGGATGACTGGAGATGACCCAGGATGAGACAATTTTGATTAAGTGACTTGCCCAAGGTCACACAACTAGTGAGTATCAAGTGTCTGAGGTGAGATTTGAACTCAGGTCCTCCTGACTCCTCCACTGGTACTCTGCACCACCTAGCTGCCCCATGGCATGAGAGTAAGATTTGGGTAAAGATACAGACTATGAACCAGGCACTAAATTCACTGAGAAAGGAGGGAGAATATTCTGGGAGGTGGTAGATAACAGCCATCAGTATATATATTGGGTGGTAAATTTAAATAGTATGTCCTGGAAAGGAGGACAGATTTTAGAGTGATGGTGGTAGAGGAAAATCTAGAAGTGGTTATGTGGAGCAAGGCTGTTCCAACTTCCCTACCATGACCAGTGAGTCAGGGGGTATGAGAAAGTGGGTATCCAGTACTGGAAAGGGTGATAAAGGAAGCCATTTCATTAGGAGGAAGCCACGTCTATGCCATGCCAGAAGACGGAAAGAATAAGAAAAGAAGAAAATTAGATTAATTTGCTAATTATAGAGCAGGCATTCCAGAAAGCAGATTGGAAAGGGCAGGCAGATTTGGAGTGAGATATTAGTGGAATACAGTTGAGATGGAGAGGAATGACAGTTGGTGTTGGAAGAGGAGGTTTTGTTTCTCAGAAAACCAGGAATTCACTATCACTGGAATATGGAGAATAAAAGGAGTTGGAAATAGGTTAACCATTAACATCTTTTTTTGCAGATAAATGTGTATTTATGTTTAGCGTTATTGTTAAGAATTCTGTTTTCATTAAAGTAATTTTAAAATAGATTTGCATATTATTGTGCTAAGAATCACCCTTCCCTCTCCCCAGTACATGTACTTCATAGTCCCTATTAAATAGTTCTCTTAAATACAGTGGTGTCTTTTGTTAGTTTCAGATTCAAGTCATTTTCATTATCAGTATTTAGAAGATCCTGAGGGTAGTGGTTCCCAACAAGTTTAATGAGAAACCCACTGTTAAACCTGTATAAATAGGTTTGATAAAGGGAGTGGAGAATGAAACCAACGTCTTTGCAAAAGTAGTCCTTTTTTCTTACTAGACTTATGAGCATAGCCTTATTGAAGTGCTGGGCACTATGCCTCTCTTACTGTTGTTTAAGAGCACATGAGCTTTTTTTTGACTTCTTTATCAAACTATGACTCACATTGAGCTTGTAATCCACTAAAACCAACAGATTTCTTAAAGGCAAACTATAACTCAATAAAAAAATATAAATCTGTTGAAAAATACTCTACTATGCAGCTCTTTCCAAGTTCATTTAGAACCCTCAACTGTTCTTTGGGTTTGCTCATTGAAATAGCTTCAAATCTAACTAACTATATTATCATTAACCCATATTTCTCCATCTTCTCTGCAAGAATATAATGATAGTATTTACCAAATATTTTGCTAAAAATCTAGGTAAACTGTTTTTTGCAGTAGTCTAATAACTCCATTTTTAAAATATGAAATGAATTTAATCTGGTATGATCTGCTCCTATTGAAGGCTCACGGACTTTTAGGATTGTCATTTACTTACTAGAAGTTCATAGCCATTTTTAGTTTAAGGATGGGTTAGCATCTCCAAGCAAATACAGAAGGCCCTGGGTATGAAGCGATTAACCTATCATCCTCACCTGCAGGTAAATGACTAACAAGATCTTCTAAGCCTCATACTTTTATCAAATCTCTTGGAGTTATAGAATCAAGCAATTAAAGATGTAACATAGACATGAACAATTCCTTGACACCTCTATTGAGTCAGTCAACAAACATTTACTAAGAACTTAAGGGCAGCTAGGTGGTGCAGTGGATAGAACACCAGTGAAGGAGTCAAGAGGATCTGAGTTCAAATCTCACCTCAGACACTTGACATTCGCTAGCTGTGTGACCTTGGGTGAGTCACTTAACCCCAACTGCCTCATCCTGGGTTACCTCCAGTCATCCTGATGAATATCTGGTCACTGGATTCAGATGGCTCTGTAGGAGAAGAGAGGCTGGTGACCTACACAGCCCTCCCTCACTCAAAACCAAGTCAAGTGCGAGTCATGTCATGATTTCTCTGATGGCATGGTCTTCTTCAGTAACAAAGGACGAAAACACATACCTCTCAGTTCCCTCATTTAGAAAACAGGTTTTAAAGATGTAAAGTGTTTTGCAAACTTTAAAGCTATGTATAAGTGCCCACTAAAATTATTATCATAGTTTTTTGAGTGACTTGGTCTGAGCTTGACCAGATTCTGTCTTTTAATATCACTGCCATCTTGTCTGTCTTCCAGCATCTTGTATGTTTTAGTGTATTTATAGGTAAATTTTTATTTTCTGCTTTTGCAAACCTTCTCTCCTATTACTTTAGATTTCTTTTTTTTTCCTTTGGGGGAGGCAAAGGCAAGGAAATTGGGGTTAAGTACTTTGCCCAAGGTCACACAGCTAGCCCATGTCAAGCATCTGAGGTTGGATTTGAATTCAGGGCCTCCTGACTCCAGGGCTAGTGCTTGATTCACTGTGCCACCAGACTGCTGCCCTTAGCTTTCTTTAGACAGACTGCCTTATTTATTCTTTAATCTTGGCGATTTGTGTAATTTCTTTCTGCTCATCTTGGTCCTCCTGTCAATATTTTCCTGTAGGCATCTCATTACTTCTAAATACCGATGTTGATTCCCAGATTGGTTTTCATTGATCCCCCTCCTTATTGCTTCCTTTATATCTTTTCTTCCCCTAGTATCACCCATCAGTCTTTTCCATCTTGAAGGTAGAGTGCTGTTTGCTCTTTAATTATCTGACTTACCTTCATCTTTGTCTCTTTCTGTTCAAAACAAAATTTACTAAGTCTCAAAGTCCCTTTTCTGTTATTTCTTAGCTTAATGACCAGAAGCCACACAATAGTCACGTACAAGAATAGAGCAGTAGAAAAGCAGAAAGAGTGTTGACCTTGGAGCCTGGAAAGACCTGCCTCTCACACTCATTAGGTGTGTGGCATGGCCAAATCATTTCGATTTTCTGAGCCTTAGCTTCTTCTTCTATAAAATGGGAATGACATGTAGTATTGACCTCAAAGGACTGATAGGAGGATCAAATGAGATAATATGCATAAAGCTCTTTGCAAACCTTAAAATGCAATAAAACATACAGTTCCTGGTACATTGTAGGTGCTTAATAAATGTTCATTGACTCACTGACTAAATGACATCATTTAGCATCTTATCATTCCTATTTCTGGCTACTACACTATCTTATCACAGCACAGTGTAGTGGAAGGAGACCCCCAAATTAAGATACCAAGGCTCTTAGTCTGGGCACTGCTAATTCATTAATTTCATGATTTTAGACAAGTCCATTTCCCGGCCTCCTCCTCTTTATCTTGTATGGCCTTCATCCCTCTTCCTCCTTAGACCTCATCAGAGCAGCTGGGCCAGACAAGCGAGCTGCAAGGCACCAACTTCAGGCCTTCCCGTGAGATGGAAGACTACCAGATCCTACCATTTGCTACATCCTAAAATATTCTGGTCCTTTGTCATTTGCGCTGCTGCCATGCTCTTTAGCTCTCTGGCCACTATCATTTGACCTGCTGCTTACCTTAAGGACAGCTGGACTTTTCCATTCATTCTGTTCCTGAAACTGTAGGACAAAACTCATCTTGTAGCTCCTCAGATGGGAGCATGAGCTCCTTGAGAAGAGGTACTGTTTCATTTTTTTCTATCTGGCTTTCCAGAGATTACAACAATGCTTGACATACAGTAAGCAGGTAATCAATACTTTTTAATAAATTCATTCATTTATTCGTCAAGAGACATTAGTGGTTCCACTATATAGGAGCCATGAATTTCCCCTTCATACATATACTCTTGTCATGTTTGCCCTTCCACAAGTGTTTCTTGGGAATATCTACTTTTCTCACTTATTGTGTGTTATGCGCCCCAGGTTTTAGGGGTAGATTTTTTTTTGCTGTTTTTTTTCTATTTTCTTTCCAGTTCATTAAACATCTTTGTTGTAAACTAATTGCATTCATTAGCATAGTACTAAAGGAAAACATTCAAGTGGAGTCTAGTGAGCTATATTTTTAAATGGATAGTCCCTTGAACCTAAGCAGCAATTGATCTTAGTGATACTGATATGACCCTTACATGAGGCTCATGTTGTTCAAAATACAGAGACCCTCAGTGGCTCCTTTCTGTATATCTTTCCTCTTGCCTATTCATCCTCCTCCCCTACACCTGACCTCACTTAATCTGTCAGGTAAGAGGATTCCACTGTGGTAGACACTTACTCCTCCCAGGTAAGATATTTTTATTTCAAGACTATCCTGGAGATATTATCTTAAATCAAAAGGGTGACTCTTCTATGTCCTTAATATTGCTTTGGAAAAGGTGGATAAATTCACCTTTGATCTAATTAAAACCTGGCTTCAGAGTTCATTTCAAACTCTCTCACAACTATTTTGTTGGAAATAGCTCATGTTACTTCCTATGTTGCCCTTTTCATCCTTGATCTCTTAATTTTTTTTGGTTTGTAGTTGAGAGTATAAATCCTTTTGTCTAGTAGACTTTCCTTTAGTTACAGTGTCCTTGAAACATTTCCTATCCCTAGCTAATCCTATCTCTTTTCTTATTTCTTTTCTTTACCTGCCTCTTATTTCTTATAACAGTCTAATTTCCAAGTGCTTTTTTTCCTCTTTTTTTTAATGCCCTATTGGCAATATTCTACCTAGGCCATCTAGATCCACGAATCTGCTTCCCTCTAATGGACCCTAGGCAAGATTTTGACTTGAGTAATTAAAGTAAATATGAACTTCTTTGGAACCCAGTTCTGGCAAGATGTTATATTTCCACATGGTATCAATACATTTATGTTAAATAAATAAATTATTACCTTGTGGTTGAAGCACTCATGTGATAGGCATCCAAAACTTAAATGCTTTGCTGGCTCTATGTTGATGCTAGCAGGGAGGAAATAATATATCTACAACAGCCTCAGGCAAAGGACTCTGGGAAGATTTTTTACTGTGGCCTTGCTACCATGATCCTATCTCACAATTATATTTCCTTATCTAACACCTTAAACTGGCCTGACTAATAACATGGCAATGTTGCTTGAGCTATACAATGATGTTTTCTCTCCCAGCCTTCACAGCATTTCTTTGAAAGGTTTGTGCTATTTGAATCCTGTTTTAGGAGCATAGATTTTGAACTGAAGGGACCTAGATGGTCATCTGACTAATTATGTCATTGTTTATTTACCCCATTCCTAATGTTTCCCTCACATCCTTCAGTATCTGGTATCTTTTTTTTTTTTTTCCAGAATTGGGTAGATTAGCAAGCTGAGGTACCAGATACTGAAGTCCTTTCTTCATCTGAACTGCCAAACATTCAAACTCTATTGCAAAGAGTACAGCTCTGATGGGCTGGCCTTGTTGTTTAAATGCCAAATTTACCTTTATCTAAAAGACTATTTTATGAAGAACTCACACAAGCCACATGCTCACATGGAGGTAAGAAGAAGTGATACAAAGACACTCTCAAGATCTCTCTAAAGAACTGGGATCAATTGTGAGACATGGGAGGCACTGCAACAGGATCACCTAGCATGATATGCCCACATCAAAGAAGGCACTCTGTTTTATGAGCAAAGTAGAATTGCAGGAGTATAAAGGGAACTTGAAATGTGCAAATTTAGAGACACCGCCATTCCAAATGTCCATATGGACTATTTGTGTCCAACCTGTGGCAGAGCCCTCTAAGTTCATTTTAGTTTAATGAGCCACAGTTAGCCACTGTACCTTAATCCTAACATAGTGATGTCATTTTCGTCCTCTCTGAGCACAAAGGACAACAACCAACCAATCCTTATTTAGGTAACCCCACTGAGCACTAACTGATGTACCCATTGAATGGTATTCTGATATTGAGCTTATATTATTCTGTATTGAATTGATATTAATTTATTCAGTAACTATTTATTACTCCCAGGATTTATATGTGTGGGAAGCTGTCTAAATATATAGATACAGTGAACGGAAGGAATCAAGAGATGTAGTCTGAGGTCTGCCCTTCAAACAGAGAGTAGGAGGATGACTGTACCTATACTTTCAGAAGCACAGAAGGGGAGGGAGGATGACCATACAAGGTCTTTCATCAAGGGGACAGTGAGGGACAGTTGAGGAATCCATCAGGGCATATGTAGGAGAGTAGTTTGAAATAAGGCTTCACAAGTTGTTAGATCTCATGTTGGGGTGGGTCTTAAATGTCAGATCTAGAAGTCTACAGGGAAGCACCTTTTCCTTCCTCCTTCCCCTGCTCCTCTATCAACTAGGAAGGGAGAAAATTGAGGAAGATGCTCTTTTCTCTTTCCCTTCATCATAAACATATGAACTCATCGAAAATCACATTTAATTAAAATTAAATCACCATTAGATGCATAATACTGGCAATACTTGACAACACTGAAAAAGGTGTGTATCAGTAATTTATTTTAATTCTCTTTTAAAGATTATAGTTATTGCCTATATCTTAGAAATAAATGATACATAACAAGTTCATACTTTCTTATACAAACCTCTTCTTTTTTATTCTTTGTGTTTGTGATCATTAAATTCACAATAAAAAGAGATTTAATCTAAAAATGTTTAGTACATTTATAGGGTAAAATGCAAACCTTATCACCCTAACAAACACTGTAGTAAAATGGAAAGATTGCTGATTGGAAGTTAGGAGATTTGGGTTCTTCACTCTTACGCTGAGTGATCTTGGCCAAGTCACAGAGTCTCAGTTAATTGAGGGTAGGCACTGGTTTTGCCTTTCTTTTTATCACTAGCACTTAGCACAGTGCCTGGAACGTAGTAGAAACTTTATAAATGCTTGTTGATATTATCTGACGCAGCCTTCATGTATACAATCAAAGGTTGGATTACATATTCTCCCATGTCCTTTTCAGGAATCCTACCTTTTCTGTGATTCTATGGTTTTCATCATGTGTATGACTCATGGATCTGTTGATGTTTCATCCAAGGAATGACTATGCCCTCTTCCCCTCAAACTATAAATCAAAACATTCTCATAAGTTGTGCTTTATTGTTTTGAGGAGTCAGAAGGTCCCCAGTTCGGGATTTGCACTCAAGAAACACTTAGGAATTGCCTACTCTGCTTTAAAGAATTTAAAGACAAAAGACTAAACTGTCACTCAAGGAACTTCCATTCTACTGTATTTGTAGCCCCCCTCATTATCTTACACTTTATAATCAGTATTTGTTGCTGCTGTTCAGTCCTTTTCCAGTTGTGTCCAGCTCTTTCGAACCCTGTTTGGGATTTTCTTGGCAGATACTGGAGTGGTTTGCCATTTCCTTCTCCAGTTCATTTACAGATGAGGAAACAGAATGAAATGACTTGCCCAGGGTCACACAACTAGTATGTGTTTGTGGCCAGATCTGAACTCCAGAGGATCAGTCTTCCTGATTTCAGGCCCAGCATTCTATCCACTGTGCTGCCTAGCTGCCTCATTAATTAATTAATACTTAATGAGCGTCAAATTATATCTTCATAAGACACAAGAATTATGAAGTAAAAGCCTAATAACGTTTGAGTGTTAGCTTACAAGCGCTACTTTTGCTCCCCCAGGACTTGCACTAAAATTGCACAGATAGAAAGATAAAGGTGAGTTAATTTCTCAGAAAGGTGTACCAGGGCTTCACTCCCTGCAGTTTACGTTCCTGAGACTGACTCTCAAGAGACATTAAGCACTTGCTTATTTAGTGTTTGGCTAAGAGTGGCAACAGTGATAATAAAGGAGCTTCTTTGCTGAGGGGGAAAGGAGAGAAAGAGGAAAGGGAGTGAAGGAAAGAGAAGTGGAGAGGGAGAGGAGGTAAGGTTGGAAAGGAGAGAGAGGGAGAGATGGGGAAGGAGAGAGAAGGAGGGAGGGAGGGAAAGAGGAGACGGCAGAAAAAGGAGTAAGGAAAGATGGAGAGGAAGAGAGGAGGGACAGAGGAAAGGGGAAGGGGAAAGGGAGGGAGAGAAATAGGGATAAGAGAGGGAGAAAAAGGGAAGAGAGAAAGAAAGATGGAGTAGAGAAAGGGAGGGAGGAAGAAAAAAGGAAGGACGGAGAGAGAAAAAAAGAGAGTCGAAAAGACACTTCATTGGAAGCACAGAGCAATCTGTTTATTGCAGGCAACTGTCTGAGACTTCTCCTCCTAGCCTAATCTAGGCAATCCTAGAAATTGTTTCACATCTAGAATTTTTGCTAGAATTTAGAATTAGTCACCAGTGGGTGACTAATGCCTGGGCAATAATCACTGCCTACCTCTTAGAATTTAAGATTATCCTGCTGACCTGACTTTCACCAGATCCACCAGAAGAGAGATTTCTGTGACTAATGTAGCTATCTGTTCTGCACAGATGGAAATAGCAGTTTATTTCACATAGACTAGCAGATGAGAATGGCAAAAACTAAGTTTGGACAGGTTTGTATTTTAGGTTTATTGAAGTGAACCTCTGAAACTTTTTTAAACTTTAAGACTTCATGAATTTTTGTTCATGAATTTATTTTCTTGAAGCATCCTCCTTCCCTCCCCATTCTATGCTTTAATGCTTTCTTTTCTGAAGGGAATTTAATTTATTTTATTCTTCTAAATAAGGAGGAAAATTTGCAATGCAAGCAATAAAGACTGTTCTCAGAAAATGAATAATTCTGTCCCAGTTTCTAAGACAACCTGGGGAATAAAACAAAACAATGCAAAGCATTGGGAAAGTAGTGCATCTTTAAAAAAAATAAATTTGAAACCGATAAGCTTTGGAGTGTGGAGGTCATTATCCAGTGAGGTCATATGTGAATTAATACCCCAAGCAATCCATTCTCTCCTGCTTGATGGGGAAAGGTGCACAGATGTTCAGATAGAGATACTATAGAGATTGAGGGTAAATCTCTTTTTTTCTAAACCAAGTTCATTGTCAGATGCAATCAAGGTAACACCCGAGTTTATTTCTTAGCCAACATCTTCTATCATTAACTACCACATTTTTCTTTGGAGCTGTACTTGATAATGACAACAGCAAGACTGCTCAGATGGTATTTGCAGCAATGTTAATGAATCTCTGAGAATCATTCCTGAGGTATTTGATGGAACATCAGTTGCTAATGTTATTTTGCTGGCAGGATTTTCTATTTAACCTCAGTAATAATTAAATGGAAAACCAAGCAGGAGGTTATCAAGTTTATTTTTGAAAACTACCAAGTCATCATGGAATGGCAAAGAAAACTAACCATGGTCCAGTGCACATGAAGAATGGTTTTCTTTTTCATTATAGTCAGGCTTGATATACATTAGTCCTGGAAGAATTCCGGGCTGAACCTATAAAAAGGTGAAGTATATAATTGTCTAAATGGTGTGAGTTTAGAATCATGTCATGAATACCTGAAATTCCACCACTAAGAGTTTTACCTTTGTATTAAGTGATTTACTGTCTCTGTCCCAAATACATTCGTCGTTTAGTTGTTTTTAGTCATGTCTCACAATTCGTGACCCTGTTTGGGGTTTTCTTGACAAGAATACTGAAGTAGTTTGTCATTTCCTTCTCCATATGAAGAAACTGAGGCAAATGGAGTTTATTGACTTGCCTAGGGTCACGTAGCTAATGAGTCAGCGAGATGAATCTTCCTGGCTCTGTCCACTGAACCATCTAACTGCCTCACTAAAGTACATACCAAATCATAAAAGTTAGAACTGGAAGAGGTCATAAGGGTCACCTACTTCAATTCTCTTATTTTTCAGATGAGGAAAGAGAAGCCCAGGGAAATGAAATGATTTGCGTAAAGTCAAAAAACTAAGGAAAGTTAACTTATAGCTTGAGTGATTGTATTTGTTAACTTTTTTTCATCCTGAGAGACCAGGGCAAAAAAGGACCAGTTCCTGGTCAGGGAAAGGTAGGGGTAGGGGATGGGTGAAAGGTTGGGAATTCCACCAATGATGAGTATCTCCCACTTACAACAGCTTGGGCCAGGTTAGATATACTTTGTGAAATAAGAAGTAGCGCTGTCTAGGTGATGCTGAGATGATCAGGAAGCTGGAGAGGAATGCTGGCTGGTTGGAGCACAAATTACTATAGTGTTTTTCTCCTCGGTCCTTGAGGGAATTTTCCTTGACTTGAGGACTGTTGGAAGGGGCTGGTGTGATTAATACATCTGTCCTCCCAGCCAAGGGGATTGTGGGCAGTTGAAATAGCACTAGCCATAAAATTCTCAGTGCTGGAATTTAGAGAGGGGGATACAGGGTCAGATCATGCATGATAAATGTCAGGGTGGATATTCTGTTGCTGCAAATATCCAAGACCATTACAGACCTAGGCAATAGTTCTTCAATTTTCTCTTCTCTCTTTTCCCCTTCCCTCTCTCCCAAGAGATGGTATGCTTAATGAAACTTTTCTTTGTTTCTTAATATATATATATATATATATATACATATGTTTACCTTTCTGTTTTTATTGTGTTTTATAAGCCAGAAATTATGTAAATCTGGTTAAAATTTCATCACTAGGTTACGTGTCATTCTTTGCTCAACTATGACAGTAAGGAGCCATAAAAGGTAACCAGAAGGTAAGAGAAAGAGATTTACCACTGTGATATTTTTGCCAGAGTGGTTCTCTCACTGGGGGATCAGAGCTGAATGAAAAAGAATTATGGATTCATTTTTTTTTTTTACGATTTCCCACAGCATGAGAAAGACCTCTATAGGCAATGAGAGAATCAGCAGTCTGACTGCGGGTTGTAAATAGGTGGGCTGGTATTAGAGATAGAACTTTGGCCATTTAAAAATTTAAATGCATTTTAAACATTCATCTTTAAGAAATTTTTGAGTTCCATATTCTCTCCTTTCCTCTCCCATCTATTGAGAAGGCAGGCAATATGATATCAATTATACATGTAAGTTATTCATTTCAATATAGCCATGTTGCAAAAATAAAATAGAATAAAAAGGCAGAAACATAAAGAAAGTTAAAAAAAGGTATTCTTCAATCTGCACTCAAAGTTCATCAATTCTCTGGAGGTGGGTAGGATTTGTCATCATGGGTCCTTTGGAATTTTTTGGATCATTGCATTGATCACGTTACTTAAAGTTATCATCTAAATTTCTTTTTCTCCCTTTTTTCTTCCTTCACCCTTCCCCTCCCTAGAGATGGCTACCACATAAATGTGTGTGTATGTATGTATATGTACATACATATACATATATATATATATATAATCATTCTATACCTACTTCTATTTATCAGTTCTTTCTCTGGGTGCAGTTAGCGTCTTCCTTCATGTGTCCTTTGTAATTAATTTGGGTATTTATGGTGGTCAAAATGACTTAGTCATTCAAAATTGTTCCTAAAACAATATTGCTGTTACTGTACACAATTTTTCCTTGGTTCTGCTCATCTAGTTCTTCATTATTTCATATCCATCTTTTTCTGAGATCGTTTAGTTCATCATTTCTTAGAGCACAGTAATATTCCATCACAATCGTATCCTACAACTTGTTCAGTCATTTCACCAATTGATGGGCAACTCTGTAGTTTCCAGTTCTTTGCCACTACAAAGAGAGCTACTATAAATATTTTAGGATATATAGGTTATTTTCCTTTTCCCCTAATGATCTTTGAAACAGACCTAGTAGTGGTATTGCTGGATCGAAGGGTATAGGCAGTTTAATAACTCTTTGGGTATAATACTAGATTGCTCTCCAAAATGGTTGGATTAGTTCACACTTTCACCAACGATCAGTGTCCCACTGTTTCTACCTCCGCTCCCACATTTGTTGTATTCCCCTTCAGTCATTTGAGTCTCTGATCAATAATAATTTAGAGAATTTTTTTCAAATAACTATAAATTGTTTTGATTTTTTCATTGGAAAATTGCCTGACCATTTATCAAATAGGCAACGACTCATATTCTTATAGATTTTACAGATTTCTTTTTATATTTGAGATGAGATCATTATCTGAGAAACTGTCTATAAATTCCTCCCTTCCAGTTTCTGCTTTCTTTCTGATCTTGGCTCCATTTGTTTTATTTGTACAAAATATTTTTAATTTAATGTAATCAAAATTATGCATTTTACACCTCACTCTGTTCTCTATCTTGTTTATTCATAAATTGTTTGCCTTTCCATAAGATCAATAAAGATTATGTTCCACATTCTTCCAATTTTCTTATAATATCTCTCTTTATATCTAGGTCAAGTATCCATTTTGACCTTATTTTGGTTAATGGTGTAAGATATTGGTCCACGCACAATATCACCCATACTGCTTTCCAGTGTGTCCAACAATTTTTACTAAACTACACATGCGAAATAGTGAATTCTTATCCCCAAATCTTAAGTCTTTACACTTGTCAAATATAAGATTACTATATTTATTTGTGGCACTGAATCATGTGTCTACTTTGTTCCATTGATCTTTATATTTCTTAGCCACATCAGATAATTTTTATAATTACTGCCTTATAATACAGTTTAAGATCTGATACAATAAGAAATACTGCAACAAAGTAAAAAATTGATGAATGGTGATCAAAATTGAAAGTTTAAAAAAATTGAACTAAAAAAATTAGGATCTGGTTTTATAAAAAACAGTAAAGTAGATAAACCATTGACAAATTTGATTTTTAAAAATAAAGAAAAAACAAAATTACTAAAATCAAAAATTAAAAGCATGACTGCACCACCAGCAAAGATGAAATTAATTATCAGACGTTATTTTGCCCAGTTATATGACAGTACATATATGACACTTGTTAAGTGTCTTTTCATAATTTTCTTGTATTGCTCTCATTTCTTATTTCATTTTCCCTCCACCACTCCTACTTATTTGATGTTTAAAATCATTTTTAACTCTCCCTGGAATTCCTGTTGGGCTTGTGTTTTATTCACAAACTTTTTTCTTTGAGGCTTTGCTTGACGCTATTTTGGCATTGGTGTCTTCTGATTTTGTGTCTTGATTTTTCTTGTCCCCGCAGTAGCTCTTTATGGTCTTATTCTTTTTTTATGTTGTTTGCTCGTTTTTCCCAGTCTATTTCTTCACTTTGGACTTTTCATTACAGTTAGGCTCTATTCTCTGGTTTAGGGAGGACGGGACTGTTCCTACCTTCAGACTTTTTTTCACTGCTGTTTTCAGAGCTGGTACTGATGATCTGGAAATTTTTGGTGTTTCCAAGATAATGTGACCTGTGAAAAGGTATAGTTACTACTTTCTTGGTCTGAGCTATAGTCTTACCCAGAAAGGGACCCTGCTCCTTTGGAACAGAAAATAATACTGTGCCTCAGGGTCTTAGATCCGTTGGAATTGCAAGCACTTCTTTACATCCTGAAATTGTGACCCTGAAGTCTGTATAGTTGCCAAACAATGCCCAGTCAATGCCCAGGGCTAGCAAAGGTCACCTGTAATCTCTTTCTGACCAGAGTTTAAGAGCTCCTGAAGCTTGAGAGCTCCCGAAGCCACCACTGCTGTTGCCTCCTCCAAGACCCACAGCCAGTGTGGCAGCCATGTGTACTTTGGATAGCCCCTACCTCTTCTATTATTCTCTTACCTTGTCTCATGACGGGAAAATTTCTCACCTCAGCCTTTTGTTGGATCCAGAGCTCTAGATTCCTTTTGTGGTGTTACTTTAAAGTTGTTTGAAGGGAATGAGGGAGGTCTCAGCTGTTTACTCAGTCCCTGGAAGTCAACTATTTTTCTTCCTATTATTTCCCAAGGTTCAATTTGAAAGGAAAACTATTCTTTTAGAGGGAAAGAATGGAATAAATAATTGTCCACAGTGGTGGAAGCAATGCCCCAAAGCACCTACAAGGCAAGAAAGATTGATAGCCAGGACAACCCTGCTCACCAGCATAGCACCATACAACTACTGAACAAGTTAAACTGAAAAAGGAGACCCAAGACTTTTTGCTACTTAGCTATATTAGCTATTATGTAAAACGTGCCAATAAACCTGGACCATTCATATGAGAAAAAGCTTTGCTTTTCCACAAAATTTCTTGCTATTAATAATGAGTAAAATGCAAAAATGGAAATTGACACTTTTCCATTAGTCACAATCATGCCTAAGGTACAGGGAATGTGCTTTGTGGAGATTTCTCTGAATGTTTGTTTAGAGATATCTATAACAGAAATTCTTAGAGAATGATCTGAGGACACTTGTGAGTCCTTGAGACCTGAAAAGGAGGGTTTTAATGATGAAAACTATTTTCATAATAATACTAATGTGCTTTAATTTTGAATATGGTAAATTTTGCATAGCTGTAATCCACAGAAATAAAAGCTTTTGGGTGTGGGTTTTCAATCATTTTAAAGAGTATAAAAAGATCCTGAGACCAAAATGTTCGAGAACCACTTAAACAAAAGATACCAAATTAAATAATTTAACCCGTTATTCACAAAGATTTAGTTTTAAATCATGGAAGGTAGTTTCAAATATAGTTTACCTGATGTTTTGTCTCATCCTGTCTTCTTCCACTTATCTGGCTCAACTGGAAACCCAGGTTTTCCTGACTCCAAGACCAGTTTTATTTTTTAATTATTTATTTTATTCTGAATGTAAGAAATAAAATAAGCATTTCTATAGCATAGCAGAAAAGAAAAAAATGATTGTACATAAAAATGCAGATCTGTTAGGTACAACTTGAAATCCCTTTTAAATATATAACAAAGTTATCACATAACTTTCTTTCCATCTCGCAACTTTTCTTCTCCTCTTTCCTCTCTCCCAATAGTTTGCTATCCACTGTACCAGGGGCCTCTCTGCCCAAGTAAGAACTTAAAAATCAACTTTAACCTCTGTACTCATTCCAGAGTGAATGTAACCTCATTATTTTTGTTTCCCAGAATAACTTAGGAAAACAAGTTCCTCAGAAGTCATAAACCTCTGAAAAGGGAAAAGAATGGCAAAATCTCTGGAGTGTTGTAATTGTCTGAGCAAGCTAGTCCCTTGGCATTTTAGGTCCGAAATTGGAATGAAATGATCCATTTAATAGTTTATAAAGGGAGGTGTACTTAGCCATATCAGAGAGGATACTCAAAAGAGGGAAAGGATGGTCATCCAGGAGAAAGGATGAATTTAGCTGAACCCAGCTTCCTATTGCTCTTCATGCCTATAGTAAGCACTGTACGCCTACAGTGGATCTGCTTTTGTCATTTCCCAAGTAGCTTATCTTGCTGGAATTAATGTCTCTGCCCACTTTGCCATCACTGGGGCTAGCTTTTCTGTCTGCTTCTGAGGACTGAACTCTGTTGCCCTCTGCTGGTGATAGAGTTGTGCCCACCTATGTCCGGCCAGGTGCTACAGATATATCAGAGAATGGCACTTCCCCTGGCTGGTACACCATAGTTGTTGAAGACAGGAATTGCTAACTGAGAAGGTTCAGGAAATTTCAAGAAATTCTGGCTTATCACACCAGGGCTTAGATGCCTCTTCTTTTGGTGGTCATCCTCTCCAATGTAGGAAATTCTTTGCACTACCAGTCATCCTCCAATGAGGGACAGAAGGGCTCCTGATGTCTCAAAATCACAAGATTGCCGCCAAGGATAAGGTGAATAACACAAAGGCTAGGAATGTCCAGCTCAGGACTGACCATTTATGCTCAGAGAAAGACAAAACAAAAAGACAAAAACCCAGACTTTTCTAGGTTAGTACATGTCCTTTTTCTGCTAAGTGCAAGAAATCACTATTTCTGTGAGGTTGGTGGAGATCTTGGGACCTGAGCTCAGTGGGGGCCCTTCTCTGGAAATGAAGGTGGGGTTAAAAAGGAGGAGGAAAGAGGAGATGGAGGGGTAAGGAAGGGTGGGGAAGAAGGTATAGAGAAAGGGAAAGAGGGAGAGAAGGGAGGGAAGAAAGTAGAGGAGAAGGAAGAGGAGGGAGGTAAAGAGATAAAAGCAACGTGAGGAGATAGAAGGGGAAAGAGTGCAGAAAGGAAGGATGGAGAGAAAAGGGGAAGGGTAGAAAGAAACGCAGAGGGAGAGAGAGGGAAGAAGGAGAGACAATGATCATTCATTGTTCAGGAGTAAGAGTGGAACTAGTCTTTTTTAAACTTTTAAAACTGATGCATCGCCCTTGACCCTAACAAATCAACTGGAGTAAAATTTCATATTTGTTCATATCCCAAATTCTAGAAACATCTCTGAGATCCTGGGGAAACCAAACATTATCCTTTCAAGTGCCTCCTTGGTACCAAAGAATCACAACCAAGTCCATGTAAAACAATTCCCAATGCCATATAACAAAATCCAAGTTTCCTTTCAGTACAACACTAGGGTTGACTTTCGTGCCAGGATTTTTGCCTGTATGATGAAAAAACTATAAAGGACTGACCTGTACTAATAGTTCTTTGCTTTACAATTAGAGACAAAGGCTCTTATTATGGGAGCACCAATAGAATATAATTTCCTTGAGATAAAAGACTGGTTTTTTTTGTTTGGTTTTTGGTTTTTTTGACCTGCAACACTTAGCAATATGTCAGACACTTAATAGAAACTTAATAATTTTCTAGTGATTGTGATGATGAAGTAATTATAGTATGGGATAGAGGAGATTTATCAATGGGAAATGGAGACTGGACTGCTGTTTTTGAGTTGTTTTTCAATCGTATCCAACTCTTTGTGACCCCAGTGAGGTTTTTCTTAGCAAACATACTGAAGGGGTTTGCCCTTCTCTCCCTTACTTCTCTAGCTCATTTTACAGATGAGGAAACTGAGGCAAGCAGTGTTCAGTGACTTGCCCAGGGTGACACAGTGTCTGAGGCCAGATTTGAACTCAGGAAGATGAATCTTTCTGACTCCAGGCCTGGTGCTCTATTCTCTGAGCCACCTAACTGCCCTAGGTCTCTAAAACTCCTTTCATTACTAAGATTCCTTGATTCTGTGAATTTTTGCTTTATATTGAATTACCTGTAAAGTTAAAAGATCTGAGTTCAAATTCCATCTCTGCCACTTACTTATGTACGAACTTAAGCAAATAACTTTACCTGCCTAGGTCTCACTTTCTTCAACTGTAAAACTTGTGTTGAACTAGATGGCTTCTTAGATCCCTTCCAGTCCTAGGTTTATGATCCTATAACTTTGACTTCAAGTTAAATCAAAGCATCATCTCGTGAAATCTATGTGTTAAACAGAAGCATAAAGAATTTACTATTATAGGTAACTCCCTGCAGAACTGTCTCAAATTCTACTATAAAGTACTTATTATATTATTACAATAACTTACACATAATATTACTATTATAAGAGTATTACAATAATACACTGCAATCATTACATTATTATATACAAAGTCTTATTGCATTATAACCCAACCTCCCACCTTGATCCTGCAAACCCTCATTCATTCCAGCATTGGATTCCTTCAGTTCTGGTAGACCAGCCCTATCTGTTGTGGTTGTTGCCTTTGGTGATCAAAGAGGAACCAAAATGACATTGCTGTATTGGGATTGAGGAATAGTGTGTTCCAATATGGCCCATCAGAATAACACATACTTGGAGAGCTCTGCCACAGGTCAGGTACAAATACTCTGCAGGAACATTTGGAGTGGAGATGTCTCTAAACTTGTGCATCTCATATTTCTTTTGAAATGTGGGTTTTGCAGTTCTATTTTGTTCATAAAGTACATCACCTACTTTGACACAGGCACACCATGCTGTGAGGTCCTATGCTAGTGTCTCCCATGTCTCCCAATCAATTCCAAAGTTCTTCAAAGAGATAAGACCAATCCTATACTCCTTGCATGGCAGCTTGGTGGGACACGATGGATAAAGGTTTGGGCCTGGAGTCAGGAAGACAGTTCAAATTTGACCTCTTACACTGTCTGTGTGACCCTGAGCAAGTCACAACCCTGCCTGCCTCTTTGTGAAGAAAACTCCAAATGGGGTCACAAAGAGTCAGATACAACTGAAACAACTGAGCAAATATTGTATGTCAAGTTCTTTCCCTTGTCTATGCCTCTTCCCACTAATCCCTGTCCTTGGGCTATCCTCCTTTTCCTTACTTCCTTCTCCCAAGCCCATTCATTTAGCTGTCTGGGGGACTGTCAATATCCCTGAATTACTAGCAATCTTGGCCCATGTTAGATTGGCTCTGGAGCATTCTGCTCTAACTCTGCTGTGCTCAGATCAACATCTTCTACCAGGTCAGTCCTCCCTTTTTCTCCCTACCTTCAATTCCTGTGTTTAAAGCTACCCAAGTGCTCTGGCCAGGCACTTGTTCCCATTTCCGGGAATGGATTTCCCTTTCATGGACTCATTCTTCCAGCACCAACTGATTCTCTGTAAGGTTTTTGCTGCTGTTGTTTTGCCCAGTTATGTTTTCATCATTACTCATGCTAGATAAGGCATAATTGTATTAATGTATATTATTCTGAAGTATTAAACAATTGAAACAAATGAAATGTTTCTTGTTTCTAACAACAACAGAGTTTTAAGGAACATTAGGGGTCAGGGCACCTACCTTACACTACCTCCATAACAAGAAGCCATAACAAGGGGTGGCTCACTACCTCTGGGGGCAGCCCCTCTGCACTATTGGATATTGTTACCTGCTGGGTGAGACACAGGCCTGGCATGGCCAATAGAGAACTAGTTTTAGAGTCAAGAAGATCTAAGTTTAAATTCTTCCACATTTTGGCCATGTGACCCTTGCCAAATGTCTTAACCTCTGAGTGCTCAGACAACTTTCCAAGATTATAAATAGCAAAGTAGATCTTTAAAAATGGAGAGAGTTCTTCATTCAGAGCAATGAATATTCATGAAATCACAGGCTAGATTAAAACAAGTCCTATGAAATGTTTTTCTTATATCAAGCTGAAGGCTGTCTTTCTGCAACTTCTATCTGCGACTCCTACTTCTGATCCTTAGGGCCATGCAGTGAAGTTTAATCCCTCTTTCACATGATGGTCCTTGAAGTTCACTATCCTTTCCTTCTTCCCCAACCCTCCCCCCCACCAATCTGATTTCTCCAGATTAAATATCCCTTATCTTCCTCCAACTCCTTATCTTATCTTATCCTTATGGCTGCTTTCCTTCCAGTTTACCAATTTATTTACCAAAATATCACTCCAAAACTGATTACGCTACTCCTGATATGACTTAACCAGAGCAGAGTACAGCAGGACCATCACTTTCCTTATTCTGGACTCCATATCTCTCCTAATGCAACTTAGAATCACATTCCCTCCTTTGACTTACAGGTCACACCATTGACTCGTCTATCTGAAATCCATTTGCAGATGCTGATAGCCTAACATGAAGAGGTTTGTGAAAATGGCTCTGAATTCCCCTAGCACTTGTAACACCTTAAGAATTTCTCATCAGCTATAGCTTTTGTCCTAGGGAGTCTTGGCTTTCCTTTGCTGAGCATTGACTAGCGCGTACTTGTAACAGCATTCACATGCAAAGAGATCTAGATGTTTAGTCCATTTTCCAACAGCTCCTGGCAAAGCACTTATTGCAAGAGTGTTTCGTGATGAATTTTAAGGACTTGATTTTGAAACTTTACCCTAAAACCCACTGTCTTATCAGGAGGACTGCTAGTCCATTGCCAGCTATGGCTGCCTTTATAAATGGTTAGGAAGTTAGGGCTGAACTGACAACCAGTCCTTCAATTAGACCTTTGTTCCCCCACTTATAATACCTTTGGAAACGAAATCTGGACGTGGAAATTCATTTACTCTTAAAAAGAAGAAACCAATGTCTCTCCCATTGTGTTAGCTTACTAGGTAGATAGGTAGGAAGCATCAGCTCAAGACTGCATAGTTCATTTGGTCACAATAACAATTCACTTATAGTGATTTTCTTACAATATCTCTATGAACTAGTTAGCATGAATATCATTACCCCATTTTACAAATGAGGATCTGAGAGAAGTGGTGATTTGTTTATTATCCAACAGCTAGTAAACCTAATTTCAGACCCATTTAATTTCATTCCAAGTTCAGCGCTCCCACCTCCCTTTTTTTTTCCACATTAGTCTATTCTGTCTTTCGATAGAAGGTCACCAATATCCCCACCACTGAGAAGACACATTTGGCACCAAATCTTGTATGAAACTGAATTCTGTTTCCTTTTGCTAACATGGCAGAGAAATAGCCTGGGGAATTGGGGTAAGGGAAAGCTTTGTCTTAATTTCAGTCTTTTAAATAAGCCACTGAATGAGTCTGTCTGGATCCACAATTTGATCAGGATTGGAGAGTGGTCATGAGGGAGACAAATGTTCCTGCTTTTCCTAGTCATGAATGGATTTCCACTGGGTCTCAGACTGTCCCTTATTTTTTTTTTTACCTCATATTTAGCCCCTTGGTGCTTTCCCCAAACTAATCAGATAGCACTTGCTGGTCATGGGTCAGCTTGATTAGCTTGTATTTTCTGGAATATTGCCACATAGCTAGGATAACAGTTATGATGAAATTGAAGCAAATTTTAATCCCTTAACTACCAAACCATTGATGAGTACCTAGAACAAATTGTTCCAGCCCCTTTCTGCAAGATTTGGTAATATTATTTCATCATTAATCATCATCATTTCATCATTTATATTAGTGATTTTAATTTCATCATTCTCAATAGCAGTATGTTAATATAGCTTCTCACCTTTCCTGAATGAGACCAATCACTTGCTGTGAATTTGCCTGTGCCTGTGGCCTCAGGAGATCTTAACCTATATCAGAAATACTTATTTTGATTTGATAGACCTGGAGGTCTTGCTGGAAGCCTCTTGTAGGAATGGAAAAATGAGGCAAAGTGAGATCCCCAGGAAAGTGCAGCCCTGGGTAAAACCGTAAGGTAAATGGTTAAACCTTGCTAACTCTCTATATCCTTTTCATGCACTCACCGTTTTTTCCTTTTTTCTTTTTAAAGCCTTGCTCCTATCTTGAAGTCCAGTGGCCGCCTGCTTCTCCTTCGCTACCTGAGCTTTACTTTGCTGACTGTAGCATCCCACCTAGGCTTATCATCTCTCGTACCACACACCGCGGAGCTTCCATTATTGATTTGTGTTTGTTGATTTCCTTTCTTTCCCATCAAAAATTACTCATTGTAATGGGTCACAGCATTCTGTGACCTCTAAACTTTTTTGATCGTGGACTTCTATCAATTAAAGCAAATTAAGCATGCATTTCATACATATATTTTATATTATATAATATTTAACAACACTATATATAATATTTACATAAATATATTTTATAAATTATTTTCATGGACTATAGCTCTGATATAATTTGTACATTACAAATGAACTCAAATGGATCTGAGGGTTTATTGATTCTTATGTTCCCTCCAGTGATGCAAATGACAATCCACTCATTACTTAAAAAACATATAAAAATAAAAGTGAAAAAGAATAAAATATTTTTAAACATACTAACTTATTTCCTTTGTTAATGGCAGCATAGCATAATTGATAGAGAGACTAAGAACCAGGAAGCCCTGGGTTCAAGTTCTACCTATGACCTCTACTGACTGTGTTACCCTGGGCAAGTCACTTAATAATTTCACTGTATTAGACCACAGTCTATGGTTGCAAGTTTTAGAGAAGGTAGAGGCCTGTGTTGGTAGTGGGAGTTTACTGATCTTGGAGTTCCCTACATCAATAAAATCACAGATCCACTTCCTATCTCTATCCCATTAATAGTTCAAGCAAATCTATATATTATTATTGATACAGAGATATCAACAAATCCCTGAAGGACCAGCAGGAGAAGGCTTGGTGGTCTTTCTCTTTCTCTGCCCCAGGCTGCACAGTCTAGTTCTTTTCACTGCTCTCTTCTCGCTATCATTGTTCCGTACTGTTCACTGGGCCCTATCATCTACCCACCATTTTACCCTCCTGACTCCTACATTTGGCCATATGATCTAATGTTGTAACTACATACTTATAGACCTTATTATACGCTGTCCCACTGAACCATAAGGACACCAGACTTTCTCATCTGCTCTGAAACTGGTCCCTCCTATGTCTTTTCCATCCCTGTTTAGAATATGAGCTCCACAAGAGCAGGACCATTTTACTTCTCTATTAATTTATTTAATCCCCAGTACATAGCCCAGTGCTTGGCACATAATAAGTGCTTAAGGAATGATTTCCCATTCCATTCCATCACTAGTAATATTTTTAGTGAGAGTGGTGTGATTGAACTTACCTTAATTCCTTCTGAAGATTTTGACTTAACACTGTGATAGTAATTTAAAGGTCTGGTTCTAAGTTCAGTTTATTTCATTATTTGTTTTGAAATAGCTGTCATAACTGGAAAAACTACCTCACAAGAATTTGCAGATTGAAATGAAGGAATGTACATTATTAATTGTATTTAATAAACCTTAATAGTCATTTTTTAGTCTCATTAACCAGTTATGGAAATATTTTTGCTGAAATTCAGCTAGTAAATTTCCATCATTCCTTACATCAGTTATTCTTACAAACTAATAGGAAAATGTTGTATTGTTATATTTTTTTGACAAATTAGTTCCAAACCCACGGAAACTCTTTACATGAAAGATCTTTAAGAAGAGGGTAAAAATTCTGTTTCTAATTTTTTTTGTGTGTATACTTAAAAAATACTTTAAAATGAGCTTTTTTTTTTACAGGTGATACATTGTTTTAGGCAATAAAAGTTTAGTTTTTAAGCACCTTTCTTATCATGATGGTTTCATATAATCGTTAGTTAATATCTCAAGATACAATAATTATTTAAGAAGAAATTCAGTGCTTTAATAATACACATAAACCTACATTTCAATAAATCTTCTTGATAACTTTGAATTTTTTGACTGATTTTTCATCTCTTCCGATTAGATTTACATTAATCTTAATCTCATAATGTGGCTAATGACAAGTTTGGACTAGGAGGAGGAGAATTATAAGTTTTATCATTTTCTTGTTATTTGTTTGTGCTCACATTATTAATTTTATCTTCACTCCATTATTTCCTTGGAGGATTTTTTTTTAAAGTCAGTTGTCCATTTTCTAAAAGTTAGCTTTAGTGAAAACTAGATAACATTCTGTGAATCCACTTGACATGTAAATTACAATGCTCCATAATATGCTGAAATTGAACAAATGAGCAAGAGTGCCACTGCCAACCCTTCTGGGCTGTGGAATTATTCTCATATACTATTTGTGATGTGATTTTCTTATATAAAGATCAAAAGCACCAATGTCAGAGTATATATTAAATATTAGTGTACTTTAATATTTTTCCTTCCTTCCTTTTTCCCTCCCCTCCATCCCTCCCCAACTACGTCCCCATAAAAAAGATATTACTCATGATTACAGCTTGATTTAGGAGCACTTACCATTTGTCTTGAAAACAACTGCTGCCTCCCTTCCATTTTTGCCCCTTAGAAACACTGTATCTTCCTTCTTCCTTATTTGTATTTTCTTCTCCTTGTTATCCTTGTATAGTGCTTTCTGCATGATGCCTTTGGCTCACAGCATTCTGGGAAATGTCTTTTCCTCTCATCACAAAGAACATTACTTGACTATATCTCCTTTATGTAGGGTTGACTCTGTTTTCAGGAAGCTTCCACTATACTGCTAGTAGTTCTTTCCTTTCCAAAGCTTTGGGACTCAGTTTGTATACATAACATTGAATTGATATCAGTCTTTCCCAATAACTTTAGCCCACATTTTTTAAGCAAATACTTCAGAGAAAACCTGTGAAGTAGGTAGCTTAAGTATTAGAGTTGAGAAAACAGAGGTTTAGTGAGATTAAAGTGACTTGCCTAAGGTCACCAGCTGGTTTAGTCCCAGAAGATGACCTTCAACACTAATCTTCTGACTCCAAGTCCAGTCTTCTTTCCCCTGGCGTCAATGGTTGACTGCCATCACCATTAATTAGTGCAGGAGGAGTTTCACTCAGGGAACTTCCTTTATCATTTTCTCTCTAGTGGTAGGAGAAGGCAGATGTGAGGCTTGTGTCCTGCCATTGTTTACTGCCTCCAAGAAATAAAATGGAGCAATGATTTGTCAAGGAAGCACTACAAAAACTTTATGAGGGGAAAAAAAAACCTGTCAAAGGGAGATAGTCCAATATTAAAGTTTCTTTCACATTTGAGACTTTAGAAAAACACCTCAATACCAAGCCCCCCAAAATGTCCTTCCCCTTCCCTCATACCCCAGCCCTGCTCTTTATTGCTTCCCAGAGGAGCCATTTACAAGGAATCACTTGTTTATTTCTCCCCTGCCTGAAATAAACATTAAACATGGAAAAGTTATAGGTTATAATGGTAAGTCAGGGGTTTAAATGAGCAGAGAAATCTTGCTGAGGCAAAGCTTTTAAATGGCTTTTGGAGCCCTAATAAGGTCCCTGGGTAAGCATTGAAAATGAACTGGCTCACCAAAGCACTGACCTGGGAGTATGTCTCTGTTGCTTAAATTATTATTATGACTTTGTAAGCTGCATTTCATTAATGAGCACTAAATGGAAGTGTTTATCTCAGGTAGAGAGGGCTGATGCTTCTCCTGTCCCCAGATCCACACTAAGCATCCTAATTGATAGGAAGCTTCTTTGCAGGTGACTGGAAAGCCCTCAAGCCTTTGTCACATTGACAGGAGCTGCTTAGAGCTGTTATGGACCCTGTCAAAACAAGCTCCTTCCCTGATGAGTCTGTCCCAGCTGTTTGCATTCTCTGTCTGCCTTTGGTAACCAGAGGAGCTCTAGGGAAGGAAATCCCTTTTCCAGAGGCAGCCTGGCTCAACCACAATGTGGTATGAGACTCTGGGAATCTCCTCTATCCCTAAATCTCTTCCTCCTAGGGTGTGAAATTCTCTCTTTTCCTTTTTCATACTTTCACAAAGGCTTCTACTGAGGGATTTCAACTCTCCCTCACTCAAAAACAAAGTCAAGTGCAAGTCATGTCGTTGTTTCTCTGATGGCATAGTCTTCTTCGGCAAAAAAGGACAAGCACACACACTTAGGGATTTATTTGTTTTGATTCTCCTCCTCTTTTATTCAATCAGTTAGTTAATAAGCATTTATTAATGCTTATTCAACACACTTACTATGTTCCAGGCACTGTGCTAAGTACAGGAGATACAAAGAAAGGCAAAATAGAATCCGTTATCACATCCACACGGAAGAGAAAACTTGCAAACAACTATGTACATCCAAGATAAATGTGTGTGTAATTGTGTATATGTATGTGTATTAGTATATGAGTGTGTGTGTTTGTAATCTCCAGAAAGTCCTCCTGAAGAAGGTGAAATTTGAAATCAGCCTTGAAGGAAGCCAAGAGGCAGGGGTGAGGAGAGAGAGAGAGAGAGAGAGAGAGAGAGAGAGAGAGAGAGAGAGAGAGAGAGAGAGAGAGAGAGAGAGAGAGAGAGAGAGAGAGAGGGATGGAGAGAGAGAGAGAAGGAGAGGGAGAAGGAGAGGGAAGGGAGGGAGAGAAAATATCCTAGGTATGCTGGACAGTCTATGAAAATGTATGGAGGTATGATCAGAGCTGCTTTGTGGAGATCACTTTGTCTTCTGACTCATGGAAGTTGAATTTTAGAATATAAGCGCCCTTAAAAGGGTGAAACAAGACCGTTAGGTTCTTTTTTCCTCCTATACTCACAGTTACCCTCTCCCAATCTGGTTGAGCTTGAGGAACTCCCCATTTAGAAATTCTCTCCACCAAAGCAGTTCACCAACTCTTCTTTAACTTCTAACCTCAGATGTCCAGAGTTCCACTGTGTCAGAGGCAGGATTTCACTCGAGATATTTCCTTTTCTTTTCTTGAAGGCTAATGGATAATTTTTTCCCCTTTCTTACACTTTTCTTACTCTCTTTGTTTCTA
Organism: Bettongia penicillata ogilbyi; assembly: GCA_023548195.1. Lineage (NCBI taxonomy): Eukaryota > Metazoa > Chordata > Mammalia > Diprotodontia > Potoroidae > Bettongia > Bettongia penicillata. The sequence goes on along the minus strand of JAJHZJ010000881.1, from coordinate 85,713 downwards.
ATCCTAGCAGTACTTTTACTTAGAACTTCTCATTCAGATAGTTCTAAGGCAGGTACAGCTAGGTTTATATTCCTTTGCTTTGATCCTCTGATACTCTACAAATTATTCCATTGCGTATATATAGGAGAATAACACCTATGGTATGTTTTCTTTTTTATTAATATTTTATTTTTATCTAATTACATGTAAAAACTATTTTTAACATTTGTTGTTTTTTTCAAAGTTTTGAGTTCCAAATTATATCCCTTCCTCCATCCATATTCTCCTCCCTGAAATGGTAAGCAATCTGATATAGGTTATACATAAGAAATCATATAAAATATTTCGATATTAGTCATTTTTGTGGAAGAAAACTCAAGAAGAAACAAGGAAGGAAGGAAAGAAAGAAAGAGAAAAGAAGGAAGGAAAGAAGGAAGGAAGTGAAAGTAGTACGTTCAATTTAATCATTTAATTTAATTTACATTTAATCATAAATTCTTTCTTTCGGGGTAGATAGCACTTTTCATCATGAGTCCTTTGGAATTTTCTTGGATTATTGTAATGCTGAGAATAGCCAAGTCATTCACTGTTGATGATCATATAATATTGCTGTAACTGTGTACAATGTTCCCATGATTCTACTCACTTCACTTTGTATCAGTTCTTTCCAAGTTTTTCTGAGATCATCAGGCTCATCATTTCTCATAGCACAATAATATTCCATTAAAATAATATGCCACAGTTTGTTTAGCCATTCCCCAATTGATGGGTATCCCATCAATTTCCAATTTCCAGCTACCACAAAAAGAGCTGCTATAAATATTTTTGTACAAATAAGTCCACCCCCCTTTTAAAATCTCTTTGGGATACAGACCTAGTAATAGTATTGCTGGATCAAATGAGATGTAAAGTTTTGTACTCCTTTGGGCATTACTCCAAATCATTCTCCTAGTTGTTTCTTACACTGAAATTAGCCTTCCAGGAGATCAGTTGACAGTGGAAGAATGGACATCTTGATTTATAGTGAGACAGGGGTTGTAGTAGTGATTCCCCTGGAGGATATTTTGGATCTTGGAGTAGTTGGGGGTGGGACAGTTAGTGTGTTTTTTGGGGTAATGAGTTCATCCTTCATTGCTGAAGAAGACTATGCCATCAGAGAAATAATGATATGACTTGCATTTGACTTTATTATGAGTGAGGGAGGACTGTGTAGGTCACCAGCCTCACTTCTCCTCCAGTGGCATCTGAATCCAATGACCAGATATTCTTCAGGATGACTGAAGATGACCCAGAATGGGGCAATTGGGATTAAATGACTTGCCCAAAGTCACACAGCCAGTGAGTGTCAAGTGTCTGAGGTGAGATTTGAACTCAGGTCCTCCTGACTCCTGCACTGGTGCTCTATCCACTGCACCACCTAGTTGCCCCTGTTTGGGGTAATATTAGTACACTGAATATTCAAGGAATAGTTTCTTCTCCTTTCTCAGACAAATCACATCATATGTAGAATCCATGAAGATTGGAGTGACCTGACACAACATCTTGTCCATTTCCCTCACTTTGCAAATGAGGAAAATGAGACCCAAAGAAACGTGATTTTTCCCAAGGTCATCCAGTCCCTCAGTGGCAGAGCTGGGACAAAGGCCTAGGTCTATTGACACATGTGTACACAAGATAAAAGTAATTTGAAAAAAGAAGACATTGTCAGGTAAGGAGAGCAGTAAAGATCTGCAGAAGATATGAGCTCAGTCTTCAAGGAAGTCAGAGAACCTAAGAGGCAGAGTTGAAAAAGTAGAGTATTTAAGGTATGTGCACAGCTTGTTCAAAGGCTTAGAGGTGGGAGATGCTTTGTCATATGTGAGGAACTGCAAGAAGGTCAGTGTAACTGGATTGTGTAATATGTGGAGGGGATAAATGTCTAAAGAGGCTAGAAAGTTAGGGATGGGGGATGTTTGGTGTGGGGGAAAGATAATGTTATGTTGAGTTTGAAATGTCTGTGTACGTCCATTTAAAGATGTCCAAAAGACAGTTTGAGGTGCATGACACTTTTTAGTAGAGAAATTGGGCTAGATAAATTGACTCGGGAATCATCTACCTTGAGATGATAATTAGACCATTAAGAACAAATGAGATTATCAAGTGAAACAATATAAAGCATAGTATATAATGTTGTTTGTTTGTCCTTCGTTTTCTAAGAGGATCAATGACATCATAGTGTGTTGATCTGTGGGTGAACTGGATTTAAATGAAGCAGAGTTGCACCAAATCATCAGCCTCACTCTCTCTTCTAGAAGCAGTGACATCCTGTAGCAGGACAAAAGTCAAGACAATTGGTGATGACCAGGATGCAATGAATGACTTTGGCATCTTCCATGTCTGACCAAGCTCTCAGCAATACACAACACCTGTTCCTTCAGTCACCATCCTGGCCTTTGGAATAAATTGTTCTCATCCACCCATTCCACTTAAAGAAGTCTTCACATGCTTGATATAGACAGCTCTTTAACTCACTGATGGTTCTGAGGCACATCAACTACCCTCAAAGTGGTTTACTGAAGTGAGGTCCCTGAGCATGCTACAGCTTGTTGGATCCACAGGTAAGAGGTGAATGGCAGCAGGACATGAAACGTGGATAAGCAGCCCTGAAAAGGACCTGGAAAGCCCTCCACTAGAGGTGATAATCTGCTCTGGACATCCTATCTGCCTTATACAACTATACAGCCCATAACAGAGACAGGGTGGAGGACACCCACAGTTAAAAGAGGTGACATGGATGAAGATATAAAGCAGACTGAAAAGTGGTGGGAAAGATTTGAAAAGGAAAATGAAACCGAGTGTCAGAAAAACTTATCGTGCAAAGAATATCTAGAAAAAGTGGTCAATAGTATGAGATATTGCAGAAAAATAAAAAAGAATGAAGATTGAAAAAATAATTTTCTGTAGTTATTTTGAATGGAATTTCTTTTTCTGTCTTGTGAAAAGGCTGGTGATTTGTATGGGTTTATTGTATTTCATCATACTTCGAGAAAGCTAATTTTTACTTGATTTCATATAGTCTACTATACAGCATTTTCCATGTAAACCATGCTACCTTCACAAAGCAATAATTTTGTTTCCTCTTTGACTATATTCATTCTCTCAATTTCTCCTCTTCCTCCTCCTCCTCTTCCTTCTTCTCCTCTTTCTTTAACTCTTTTGGCTTCTACTAACACAATTATATGACACTGCTTGTTTTTTATTATTAAGAGTCTATTATGTCTTTTAGCCAGAATTTCTGAAACAAGAACATGACTCTATTTTGAAGGAGAATCTGCCAAAATTAATAATACAATACCTCTGTAAAAATCAATATGTTGTCAAGTAAGATTACTCAGTCCCTTCACATGGAAAATTGATACCTTTGGTGGGTTATGTGGTCTTTTCTATATCTGAATTAATTCTAGTTTCAAGCAAATGTTCCACCCAGAACTTTCATTTTAAGGAAAGTGCCTTAAGCCAGCAATGTCTTCTTTCCTTTCCTTACTACTCTAACTCTTTGAGTTTTTCCCACCATGCCCTTGAAAGGGTCCCTTCTCTTCTATGCTGCTCCATTTTCAACTCCTTTTTATGTGTTATCTTCATCCATTAAAATGTAAGCCCCTTAAGGTCAGGGATTGTCTTGCTTTCTAATTTTATTTGTATCTCTAACACTTAGCATAGTGCCTTGCAAATAGGAAGAATCTAACAAATGCTTGTTCACTTGATTGACTTGAATGTTTTCATACAAATAGTTGCCATGTATCTTGCATGACCAAAGTGATGTAACAACTATTTCTTGAAATAACATTAGAATTTATTCATAAAAAGCATTTTTTAAAAATTAAGTTATTTTATTTGTTTTCGGTGTTCTACAATCCCTTCCATATATCTTAGATTTTTTCCTCTTCCTCCTCCTAATTCCCCCCTCCCTCCCTGAGACCACGTACTATCTTATACAGGTTCTACACTTACATTCCTATTAAATACGTATTGCATAGAAGAATTAAAATGAATGGGAGAAACCATAAACCAAAACAAAAGAAAATGGTCTGTTTCTATCTGCAATCCAATTCCATAGTTCTTTCTCTGGATGTGGAAAGTGTTCTGCCTCAAGAGTCCATTGGAAATTTCTTAAGTCCTTGCATTTAATGAAGTACTAAGTCTACCAGAAAAATTCCTTGCACACTGTGGTTGTTACTGTGTACAAAGTTCTCCTGGTTCTGCTCTTTTCACTCAGTATCAGTTCATACTAGTCTTTCCAGGCCTCTCTGAAGTCTTCTTGTTCTTCGTTTCTCATAGCACAATGGTATTCCATTACATTCATATACCACAGTTTGTTCAGCCATTCCCCAATTGATGGGCTTCCCCTTGATTTCCAGTTTTTGGCCACCACAAAGAAGGCTTCTAGAAATATTTTTGTACATGTGAGACCCTTTCCCATTTCTATGATCTCTTTGGGATAGAGTCTTAGAAGTAATACTGCTGGGTCAAAGGGTATGCACATTTTTGTAGTCCTTTGTGCATAGTTCCAAATTGCTCTTCAGAATGGTTGGATCAGTTCACAGTACCATCAACAATGAATTAGTGCTCTAACTCTCCCACATATTCTCCAACATTTCTCATCTTCCTGCTTTTTTAATTAAATTATTTTATCTGTTTTCAGTGCTTTCCAGGATGGTTGGACCAACTCACAGCTCCATTAGCAATGAATTTAGCATTCCAACTCTCCCACATCTTTTCCACCATTTATCACCTTCCTGTTCGGTCATTGTAGCCAATCTGATGGGTGTGATGTGGTACCACATAGCTGTTTTGATTTTCCTCTTTCTAATCAATAGTGGTTTAGAGCATTTTTCATATGATTATAGATAGCTTTAATTTCTTCCTCTGAAATCTCCTTGTTCATAACCTTTGAACATTTATCAATTGAGGAATGATATGTATTCTTGTACATTTGACTCAGTTCTCTATATATTCTAGAGATGAGGCCTTTATCACAGAAACTAGTTGCAAAAATTCTTTCCTAGTTTTCTGCTTCTGTTCTAATCTTGATTGTATTGGGTTTGTTTGTGCAAAAACCTTTCAATTTAATGTAATCAAAATTATCCATTTTGCACTTTATAATGTTCTCTATCTCTTGTTTGGCCATAAATGTTTCCATTCCCCATAAATTTAAAATATACACTATTTCTTTCTCCCCTAATTTGTTTATAGTATCAATCTTTATGCCTAGATCATGTATTCATTTGGGCTTTATTCTTGTGCAGTGTTAAGCTTTGGTCTATGCCCAGTTTCTGCCACACTCTTAGCCAGTTTTCCCAGCAATTTTTGTCAAGCAATGAGTTCTTATCCCAGAAGCTGGGGTCCTTGGATTTATCAAACAGTAGATTGCTATATTCATTGCCTATTGTACTTAATATATTCCACTGGTCTAGCCCCCTGTTTCTTAGCCAGAACCAAGTGGTTTTGATGATTCCTGCTTTATAATACAATTTGAGATCTGGTAGGGCTAGACCACCTTCCCTAGCATTTCTTTTCATTAGTTGCCTTGATATTCTGGACCTTTTGTTCTTCCAGATGAATTTTGATATTATTTTTTCTACCTCTAGAAAATAATTATCTGGTAGTTTGATTGGTATGGAACTGAATAAGTAAATTAATTTAGGTAGAATTGTCATTTTTATTATATTAGCTTGGCCTACCCATGAGCAACTTACATTTTTCCATTTACTTAGATTTGACTTTATTTGTACAAAAAGTGTTTGTAATTGTGTTCATATAGTCCCTGGGTTTATTTTGGTAGGTGGACTCCCAGATATTTATTTTATAGTGTCTACCATAGCTTCAAATGGAATTTCTCTATCTCTTGCTGTTGAGCTTTGTTAGTAATATATAGAAATGCAGATGATTTATCTGGGTTTATTTTGTAAACTGCAACTTTGCCAAAGTTGTTTATTATTTCAAGTAGTTTTTTTACTTGATTCTCTGGGTTTACTTGATTCTCTAAGTTCATCATCATATCATCTGCAAAGAGTGATAACTTAGTTTCTTTTTTGCCTATTCTAATTCCTTCAATTTCTTTTTCTTCTGTATTTGCTACAGCTAACATTTCTAACACCATATTGAATAACAGTGTTGATAATGGACATCCTTGTTTCATCTCTGATCTTATTGGAAATGCATCTAGCTTGTCCCCATTACACATAATGCTTGCTGATGGTTTTAGGTAGATACTGCTTATTATTTTATGTGAAGTTCCATTTATTCCTATGCTTTCCAGTGTTTTCAATAGAAATGGGTGTTGTATTTTGTCAAAAGTTTTTCTGCATCTATTGGAGATTTTTTCCTAGGGAGTTCATTGATGGCTTGTCCATTTTTTTTTTCTGAGATGGAGTTATTTAAGTATTCAACTTCCTCTTCTGTTAATCTAGGCAATTTATATTTTTAAAAATAATCATCCTTCTCATTTAGATTGTCAAATTTATGGGCATTCAGTTGGGCAAAGTAATTTCTAATTATTGTTTTAATTTCCTCCTCATTGGAGGTTAGTTCACCCCTTTCATTTATGATATTGATAATTTGGTTTTCTTCTTTCTTTTTTTTAAATAAAATTGACCAAAGGTTTATCAAGTTTATTGGTTTTTTCAAAAAACCAACTCTTAGCTTTATTTATTAGTTCAATAGTTTTCTCAATTTCATTTTTATTAATCTCTCCTTTGGTTTTCAGTATTTCTAATTTGTTATTTACTTGGGGATTTTCAATTTGTTCTTTTTCTAATTTTTTCAACTGCATGCCCAATTTACTATCTCCTCTTTTTCTATTTTATTCATGTAGTCATTTAAAGATACAAAAATTCCCCTAAGAACTGCTTTTGCAGTATCCCATAAGATTTGGTAGTTTGTCTCATTATTGTCATTCTCTTGAATGAAGTTGTTGATTGTTTCTATAATTTGTTGTTTAACCCACTCATTCTTTATGATGGGATGGTTTAGTTTCCAATTAATTTTTGGTTTATATTTCCATGTCCTTTGATTACATATAATTTTTATTACATTATGATCTGAGAAGAGTACATTGACTATCTCTGCCTCTCTGCACTGGATTGTGAGGTTTTTATGACCTAGTACATGGTCAGTTTTTGTATATGTGCTGTGTACCACTGATAAAAAGGTGTATTCCTTTCTATCCCCATTCAATTTTCTCCAGAAATCTATCATATCTACCTTATCCAGAGTTTTATTTACCTCCTTAACTTCTTTTTTGTTTATTTTGAGGTTAGATTTATCAAGTTCAGAGAGGGGGAGGTTGAGATCCTCCACTAGTATAGTTCTGCTGTCTACTTCTTCCTGTAACTCCCTTAACTTCTCCTCTAAGAATTTGGATGTTATCCCACTTGGAGCATATATGTTTAGTAATTAAATTGCTTTGTTGTCTATGGTGCCTTTTAGCAGGATGTAGTTTCCTTCCTTATCTCTTTTGATTAGATCTGTTTCTGCTTTTGCTTAATCTGAGGTTAGATTTGCTACCCTTGCTTTTTTTGCATCAGATGAAGCACAATATATTCTGCTCCAATGGTTTACCTTTACCCGGTGTGTATGCCTCCATTTCAAATGTGTTTCTTGTAAACAATATATTGTTGGATTATGGTTTTTAATCCATTCTGCTGTCTCTGTTTTACGGGAAAGTTCATCCCATTCATATTTTCTCTCCTGGATCTATTTTCCAAGTCAGTTGTCTATCCAATTAGATATTTTACATTTTCTTCTATCTTTTCATTCTTTAGATTCTGTTTGACTGATTCTTGATGTCTCTTACAGTCATTACCTTCTACTTGCCTGATTCTAATTTTTATCTAATTGTTTTCTTCAGTTAACTTTTGCATCTCCTTTTCCATCTGTCCAATTGTTCTTTTTAAGGAGTTATTTTCCTGTTAGGTTTTGTATGTCCTTTTCCATTTGTCCAATCTGCCTTTTAAATTCTTCTGTGATTTCTTTTTTCATATTTTTAAAATCATTGATCAATTTTTCTTTCATTTCTCTAATTTGACTTCTAAAATCGTTCCTGAACTCTTACCTGAATGCTCTTTGTGCTTCAGACCAGTTCATATCCCCTTCTGAAATTTCAGATGAGAGTACAGTCTCAATGCTGACCTCTTTGGTATTCATGTTTTGGTCCTTGTCCCCATAGAAAGATTCTATGGTCTTTTTTTTTCTGATTTGCTTCTTGCTCATGATGATTACCCTTTTCCTGAGTTTTAAAATAGATCTCTGTGTCTGGGGTACAGGAGGCTCCATCCCACACTTTTTGTGCCTAAAACTTGAGGTTTTGTGTGTTGTATGCTCTGGTTCTTTCAGCTAGAAGCTAAAATACTGTCGTTTACCTGGTGCTGAGCTGGCTGGTGTTGGAAAGTAGAGATCAGGTGAAATATTTTTCTGTTTCCCCAGAGTTACCCTGGAGCTAGCTTCATTAAATGTGGGGGAAGGGTGGTCTGGCCACAGGAGGTCTCCTCTGCTGAGCTAGAGCATAGGCAAGCTCATCAGCTGGTGGTCACATCTGTATTAGTGTCTCCCCAATTCCCCTGGCTGTGCTGAGGCATGCTTGGGGTCCTGGTGTTGGTGGTTGTGGGCTTCACCCCCCCTTGGGGCTCAGGGTCTTCTCCTGGTGTGCTGAAGTGGGGCTGTCTGGGACAGTTATGGTTCTGTACTGGTCCTCTTCAGCCACAGCAAGAGGTCCCTCCTTAGTGATTTTCTGAGCCTCACTGGCTAAGAGACTGTTTACCCCTTCTGCTGCTCCCACTGTTCCAGGAGTTTTCCAGGGGAGATATTCTCTGGGCTCTTCAAGGTCAACAAGGGGAGGGAGATAGCAATTATGGATCAATCCACCATCTTAGCTCCTCCATAAAAAACATTTTAAGGATACATAACTTATACTGAAAACTTTTAAGTAATTTGAATTCTTTGGGCAGTTTCTCAGTTTGTCACCTTTCCAATACTCTCTCCAAGGCATGAATCAATTTGAGATTCCATGCAGTTAACTGCAGGATCTAAGTAACCAAATAACTGGTCTAAGAAGGTCTTAGAACCTCAAATTTTGTAACATCAAAATTTCTAGCGACAGTGACAAACATAAACTTACATTTATAGTGCAGATGGTTCAGGGCATTGACTCTCAATATTGCTCTTCTAAGTTTGTGATCTAGGACATCTAGGCAAAACATGCTAGACAAAACCAAAAGGAAGTATAACACAAGCCAGATTATTCATTAAAATTGGCTAAAAGTGCCTGCTTTTCTGTAGGAGGTGATCAGGAAGCCTTGATCCAGACTTAACTTGCCTAAGATCTCAGAAAAACCTGGAAAGATTTACATGAACTGATGCTGAGTGAAGTGAGCATTACCAGGAGAACATTGTACACAGTAACAGCAATATGTAATGATCAGCTTTGATAGACTAGGCTCTTCTCAGTAATACAATGCTCTAAGACAATTCCAAAAGTCTTATGACACTATCAATATGCAGAGAAAGAACTATGCAGTCTGAAATCAGGTTGAAGCATAATATCTTCATTTTGTTTTTTTTTTCTCTTGGTTTTTCTCTTTTGTTTTGATTCTTTTTTCACATTCCACATTTAACTAAGGTGGAAATATGTTTAGTGTAATTGTATGTGTATAACCTAGATTAGATTGCTTGCTACCTTGGGGAGGGGAGGAAGGAGGGAGAGGAAAAAAAGTTTGAAACTCAAAATCTTATAAAAGTGAATGTCGAAAACTTTCTTTACATGTAATTGGAAAAAAGTAATACCACTAAAAATAAAAGACTTAAATTGCCTAGACTTAGCTTTACGTGGATTCTTCCCATCATTGCAGAAGAAAGTCTTATTAACTATCTATTATATACTCCCTATGAAATGACAAGTTTTTCAGTCCTGCTTCAAACCTCTATTGAAGCAATAACCTAAAAGGTGATATTATTATTATTATTATTTAAGAAAGAGGCCCATCTGAATCTTATCATTGGTACATATTGTACACACAATGTCATAGAGTTGCGAAGTTTTCTGATGGTTGCAAAGACAAAAAGGTCTTAATTATCCATTTCTGTTTTATTTCTTTCAGCAGATGGTATTGTACTTGAAGGGCAAGTGCAGTATTATTTGGCATTTCATAACAAGCATGTCTTCAATATTATAAGGTGCACACCTATGGTGGAAGTTTATGGTAATCATAATAGACCAGTGAAATCTCACTAGGGCATCTTGGAGCCAGTCTTGAATTTGAAGTTGAAAGACTAGGTTTTGAAGAAGCTCTGTTATTTTTTTCCTGTATAACCTTATGGAAGATAATTCACTAGATCTTAGATTCTTCATCAGTTAAATTGAAGGATTTGGACAAGGTGCTCTTCAAGGTTCCTTTCAGTTCTATTTCCCATTCTCTTATAACTCAGAGGTTATTAACAGTTTTTCAACTCACAAAGTGTCAAAATATTTGCAGATCCAACCATGTAGAATACTGTAGCTGATAAAAGTGGTTCACCTATGGCTGCCTTGTATTTAAGGCATGCACAAAAGAAGTTGAGTGATGGTGAGACTTGAAGGTCATGCTTTGTTTTGGGAGAATATTCATTGAGTGTTGCTAGGATTTGAAGTGGATTAAATCCTAGTCATATTGATATGAAACGTATCATTTAAAGTTCAAAGCATACTGGAAGTTCCAGTTGTAACTAAGTAAAGCCCTAGATGTGGAGTCTAGAAAACAGTTTCACAACCATTCTTATTAGTATATGACTCTGGAAAATTTATGTATCATCTATGACCCACAGTTTCTTCAACGGAAAAATAGGAAGAATAAAACATCTACCTCACAAGGCTGCTATGATCTACTGTCCCTTCAATTCCTCAACCTCACAACATAGATGTCATCTTCCACTCCTCATTCTCTCTCATCTCCCACATTCTGATGATTTAACCTTTGCAACATCTCTTAAATATACCCCCCTTCTCTTCTCCAATATTGCTCTGGTACAGGTCATCATCTCAGAGCTGGATTGTTATAGTATCCTGATGTTTTGTCTGTCTGCCACAACTCTCTCTCTCTGCTTCTGTTTACCCTCCATTAAGTCACCAAAGTGATTTTCCTAAAGCACAGATACAACTATGTCACCCCTCTACTCAAAAATTCCAATGACCCCCTATCACTTCCATGATCAAATACAAAATCCTCTGTTTGGCATTCAGTGCCTTTCATAACCTTCCCTACCCTAGAATCCTAGAAATCAGAACCTCCATGAAAAAACCAGAAAATTGCAAATATTCTGATCTGAAATCACTTAAACCAAAATGTCCCTCAATGGACAATGTTGGTTTAGGTATCTGCAATAGTTACTCTTTATCATTAGTTATTGATGAAATAAGGCAAAGTCTTATTTCTTGAAGATATTTGCCACATCTGTCTTTCTGTCTTCCTCCCATTATCCATCCTGCTTTTACCCATTCCACTGAGTTTATAGAGTAAGCCCAGTGGGAAGTAGGTGCTATCCTCCTTCTTCATTCCAAACTTACTGGCAATTCAAGGATTCTACAAATGCAGGGACTCTGGCTTCCTTCTAAAAGGGAAGATGATGGGGAAAGTGGTAGTTAGCACCCAGCCAGCAGGGCAGAAAGTCTGTACTATATGCCCTGCCACTACACCATTCAGCAACTTCCTGCCACTGCCATTGGACCTGTCATCATACCTTAAGTACTCCTGGGTTTTTCCTTCTACTTTATGACTGTACTCCTAGGATAACTGGGATTTGTCATCAATTTTACAGCTGAACCTTCTAATATTTGTTGCTTATTTAAAATGAGAGCTCATTGAAATACCAAAACTATCTTGCTTTTCTATTTGCATCCCCAACTGTTAGCATAGTGCGTGGCACATAGTAAGTGCTTAATAAATATTTTTCCTCAATTCTATCATTCTTACATTTATTTACAGCACAAACAATGAAGAGCTGATTGATAGAGACATTTGATATGGATACTACACAGGGCCTTCATGTAAGCATTTGTACTAAACAGGTCCCAGAAATAATTTAGGGAACAGGGCTATGAATATAATGATTTTAACATCTTATGAATCACTTAGCTAATCATGAAGAATTGATAGACTGCAGACACTCATTATGACCACTCACTTAAGGGGCTTATTGTTGTCCATTTGCAAGTTCTACAAAACCTTACTTTATTAGTCAGTCAATAAACATTAAGTACATCCCATGTGATAGGTACTGTCCTAAATATTGGCGATAAAAGGAAAAGCATTAGATACCATTAATGACGTAATTGTAGTAGCTCTCCAGATATGTGTAACTGGACTTAAATGGCTAAACTCTTTAATGTTTTACCTTTGAAATAAGGGACATTTCTAGTTTTCAGTTAATTTGATTCAATGATGGGTTCCAGAGAGGACCTTTTACTTTATCTGAACAAACCCCTTGTAAACTTCTAATTCCTTGGTGGATCTCTAGATGGCTTACTTGGACTCTTCTCATAATATAAACTATTCATTTTTTGAATAGTATTTTATTTTTCCCCGTTTACATGTCAAGAAAATTTTTAGCACTCATTTTTGCAAGATTTTGATTTCCAAATTTTTCTCCCTCCCTCATTCCCCTCCCCTTTTACATATGCTATCATGTAAACATATTTCCATATTAGTCACAGCTGAGAAAGAAGAAACAGAGGAAAAGGAAAAGAAAACCCACAAGAAATAACAAAGTAAAAAAATATGTTTCAATGTGCAGTCAGAGTCCATCAGTTCTTTATCTGGATATGGATAGCATTTCCCTTCATGTGTCCTTTTTACTTGTTTCGGATCACTGTGTTGCTGAGTAGAGCTGAGTCATTTATGGTAGATGATCACACAATGTTGCTGATACTGTTGTACAATGTTCTCCTGGCTCTGTTTATTTCACTCAGCATCAGTCCATATAAGTCTTTCCAGGTTTTTCTTAAACCTGCCTATTTATCATTTCTTATTTGATGATGGTATTCCATTACATTCACATTCCACAACTTGTTCAGTCATTCCTCAAATGATGGGCATCCCCTCAATTTCCAATATTTTTCTACCACAGAAAGGGCTGCTATTAATATTTTTGCACATGTAGGTCCTTTTCCCTTTTTATAATCTATTTGGGATACAGACCTAGTTGTGGTATTGCTGGATCCAAAAGTATTTACAGTTTGGTTGTCCTTTGGACATAGTTCCTAATTGCTCTCCAGAATGGCTGAATCAGTTTACAACTCCAGCAAGAGTGCATCAGTGTCCCAATTTTCCCACATCCTCTCCAGCATCTATCATTTTCTTTTTCTGAGTCAATCTGAGAGGTGTGAGGTGGTACTTCAGAGTTATTTTAATTTGTATTTCTCCAATTAAAAGTGATTTAGAACACTTCTTCATATGCCTATAGATATCTTTGATTTCTTCATCTGAAAGCTTCCTGATCATATCCTTTGACTATTTATTAATTGGGGAATGGGTTATATTCTTGTAAATTTGATTCAGTTTCCATATATTTGAGGAATGAGGCCTCTATCAGAGCCAGGTTGTAAAGATTGTTTCCCATCTTTCTGCTTTCTTTCTAATTGTTGCATTGGTTTTGTTTCTACCATAGCCTTTTAATTTAATATGATCAAAATTATCTATTTTACATTTTTGTAATGCTCTCTATCTCTTATTTGGTCATGAATTCTTCCCTTTCACATAGATCTTACAGGAAAACTATTCCTTGTTCTTCTAATTTGCTTATAATGTCACCCTTTGTGTCTAAATTATGCCAAGGGTCTATCATATCTAACTTTTCTAATATTCTATTTGCCTCCTTAGTTTCTTTCTTATTTATTTTTTGGTTGAGTTTATTGAGCTCTGAAAGGAGACAGTTCAGTTCCCCCACTAGTAAACTTTTGCTGTCTATTTCTTCCTGTAATTCACTTAACTTCTCCTTTAAGAATTTGGGTGCTATACCACTTGGTGCATATATGCTTAGTACTGATATTGTTTCATTGTTTATGGTACCTTTTTACCAAGATGTTGTTTCCTTCCTTATCTCTTAATTAGATCTACTTTTGCTTTTACTTGTCTCAGATCAGGATTCCCATCCCTGCTTTTTTTTCCTTCAGCTGAAGCATAATAGATTCTGCTCCAGTCCCTTACCTTCATTCTGTGTGTGTCTTTTTGCTTCAAGTGTGTTTCTTGTAAACAACATATTGTAGGATTTCAGGTTTTGATTTACTCTCTATCCACTTCCATTTTATTGGAGAGTTCATCCCATTAACATTCACAGTTATGATTACTGCCTATATATTTCCCTCCATACAAATCTTCCTCCTGTCTGTCCCCTGTCTCCTTTCACCTTTTCTCTCCTTACCAGTATTTAGTTTCTATTACCTCCACTGATCTGCCCTCCCTTCTGTCAGTCCCCACCCCCTTTACTTGATCTCCTCCCCTCCTCTTACTTCCCTGTCAGCTAAGATAGATTTCTATATTCAACTGATTATGTATATGATTACCTCTTTGAGCCAATACTGATGACAGTAAGGTTCAAACCATGCTTATCACTCACCCTCACATCTTCTGTTCCCCTGTAATAAGTTTTTCATGTCTCTCGGTGAGCAATAATTTACCCCATTCTACCTCTCCCTTCTTTCTGCACTCAGAGTACTCCTCTTTCTCATTCCTTTTTTTATGTCATTTCCTCAAATACACCTTATATCCATACCCTCTGTCTATGTATATTCCTTCTAGTTGTACTATTAGTGATACAATTTTCAAGAATTACAAATATCATCTTCCTATGTAGGGATGTAAATAGTTTGGGTCTATGTTTTTGTAATAGTAATTTAAATGGAAAGCTCTTTCGCATTAAATAATAGGTCATATGATCTGCTTAAATTGCCTGGAAGCCTGGGTCACATGTGGTGGGAGAAGCTTGCTGAAGAGGCAGAACAGGAAGAGTGGAGCGGAACCATGAGGAAGTGAGTGAGAGAGGTCGGATCAGAGGGGAATGAACTTAGGCCAACCAACATGTCAAAACTCAGGCTCATGGCAGTTTATAGTGAGAAGGCCCTGGCTGAGGGCTAGGAGGTTGGGAAATGGCTTTGCCCCTTGCAGTGACCATGGTTATTAACTTCTTTGTCACCATGACAGATTTTGCTTTCTGGTTCTGGGATTTGCCTTTCTGGTGTCTAAATAAGTACTTTTCTTCTACCTTCTATATAGAGAGTCTTTATATTTGGCAATTGAGAACTATGCTGGCATATTAAAAGTCATCATCAGTGATGTGAATGTTGCCTTGGTGATACAGTTTTCTTTTCCTTTTTTACCTGTTTATGCTACTTTGGGGTCTTGATATTAGAGGTAAAATTTTTGGTTTAGTTCTAGTCTTCTCCTTATGAAAGCTTGAAATTCTTCTATTTCATTGAATAACCACTTTCCCCCTCCAGGTAAGGAGGAATAAAAGAGGAGAGCTGAAATGAGGAGAGGACAGGACAGGAGAGGTGAGGAGAGCAAAGGAGCTCAGAGATTAGACAATATTTTGGTCACTCCCCTCCTAGCACAGATAATAACTCTTTCTGTGCTTTCCAGGAACCCTGTAGGTCTTACCCTCTCAGTTTGTTTATTTATTTATTTTTTATTAAAGGGGCCATTCCTTGATTCATTTCTTAAAGAGGCCTATTCCCTGGAATGGCATTATCTCTCTCAAAGTGAGAACCTGAAAAAAACCTTAGTCTAAAAGGGTCAGGGTCTCCCATTGCATCCTGGGCCATCTCTAGTCATCCTGATGAATATCTAGCCACTGGAGGAGAAAGTGAGGCTGGTAATCTGCACAGCCCTCCCTCACTCCAACCAAAGCCAACTGCAAGTCATGTCATCACCTCCCTTATGTCATGGTCCTCTTCAGGGAGAATGAAGGACAAATACAACAATGACTTTCTCACTGTTGTATTATGCTTAGTTTTGCTGAGTAAGTGATTCTTGGTTGTGGTGTTAGTTCCTTTGTCTTCCAGAATAACATATTCCTCAATCTCCAATCCTTTAATGTTGCAGCTGCTAAGTCCTCTGTGATCCTGATTGTGGCTCCCCAATATTTGAATTGTTTCTTTCTTTTTTATTTTTTTCCTTGACCTGATAGTTCTGTAATTTGTCTATAATGGTCCTTATGGCTTTTATTTTGGCATCTCTTTCCCGAGGTGATTGATGAATTCTTTCAGTGACTATTTTCCCCCCTGGTTCTAAGACATCAGGGCAGTTTTCCTTGATCTTTGAAAGATGCTGTCCAGGTCCTCCTTCTGATTATGGCTTTCTGGTTGTCCAGTGATTCTGATATTGTCTCTCCCAGGTCTATTTTCCAGAACACTTTTTCCCACGAAGTATTTTACACTAAATTTTTTTTTTACATTTTCTTCCATTTTTCTCATTATTTTAAATTTGTTTGATTGATTCATGATGTCTCATGGAGTCATTAGCTTCTACTTTCCCCATTGTAACCCTTAAGGTGTTGTTTTGGTCAATTGTACTCTTTAGGGAGTTGTTTTCTTCAGTGGATTTTTGTATCTCCTTTTCCATTTGGACAATTTTACTTTTTAAGTAGTTTAATTGTTAAGCAGTCAAATTGTTGACTCTTTTTTTCATAAATCTCTTGCATTACTCTCATTTCTTTTCTCATTTTTTTTCTCATTTTTTCTTTTACCTTTTATATGATTTTTAAGCTCTTTTTTGAGCTCTTCCATGAGTTCTTTCTGGGCTTGAGATCATTTCTCATTTTTCCTTGAGGTTTTGCCCGTAAATGTTTTAACATTGTTTATAGTTTTCTAAGTTTGTCTAGGTCTTCCCTGTCACCATAACTTTCTATGGTTAGATTCTTTTTTGTTATTTATTTGGTTATCTTTTTTCCCCCCCTTTCATTTTCTTTTACATTTTAGCTCTGCACCTGGGATGGAAGGGCACTGTCTCAGGCTTCTTGTGCTAGTGGCTATAGAACCTGGCTGTTTACCTGGTAATGCAATGATGTTGCCCTGAGCCCCCTGGTATTAGTCCCCTCATATCTGGTACTATGCTAAGGGGTTGGGGTGGGGGATAACTGGTTCTGCTGGAAGCCATAGGGTTCCAGCAGCTTACCTGGTACTGAATTGGAGTTCTAGTTGTGGTTTCTGGCATGTGCTGAGACCTAGTGGAGTGTTTCTGCATTTCCCTGGGGCTACACTGAAGTTTATGGAGGTCTGGCCTATTTTCTTGTTATGCTGGAGGACGCCTGTTTCCTCAAGGCTATGCTGAAGCATATGGTGTTTCCCAGACATGGAATCTGCTGGTTCCCCTGGCTATGCTAAGGCATGTGGTGGGGGGTGGGGAGGGTTATGGTGTTTACATTTGCCTGTTCTGCCACACTGGGCCCCCAGATCTCTTGCTGGTTTGCTCAGGTGGGCCTTGCTCCTGATTTACTGTGATACTTCCTGTCCTGGAATGCACTCCCCTTTTACCCAGGTGACATGAACCTTTCTTGCCAATCTTCCGAGTTTCTCAGTGTTTCACTCCATATTTTTACTGATTTTGTTGCTCCAGGATTTGCTTGGGTTGCTATTTTATGGTTGTTTGGAGGTGATTATGGGAGACTCACAGTGATTTACTGTTTACTCCATGATTTTGGCTTCCAGAAGTCCTCATGATATAAACTCTTGGACCTGGACACTGAGAGTTTTTATATTAACTCCCTGGTGTCAAAAAGTCTCTTCAGTCAGAGTCCCACTATATACTCCGAACACAGCTTTTGGCAATATCAATTGAGTGGTCTTTGTAAACTTGAAGAATGTATAATAACCTCAGCATTTTTGGCAAGAGTTCTAGTGAGAACATCTGGTAGAAGGTATTTATACTGATTATTGACATACTCGAGCCACAGTTGGCTTCCATCTTGCACTCATGGCCATTTATGAGAACTCAAAACTTCTTCAGTATCATAAAGCATTTTATGACTATACAAAATATCTTAACAATCTTTTCATTATCACTAGAGAAACTCAGAAGGTACAAAATGATTAAGAAAGCACATTGAACAAAGTTACTGCATGTAAGCGTAACACTCCCTAATGAAAGCATAAAATGCATTTTAATCTTTGGCCTTGAGATTTTGGCTAGACAAGGTGAATGATCAAGGTCATTTTTAGTCTTAGGAGTGTATGATGATGATTTCTCTAATTAATACAAAATACTATCTATCCTTTTTATATTCTACGAAGTCCACTCTCTGTTGACTCCATCTTTAGGTCATTCAGGGAACACTTGCCATATAGTACTTCAAAGAACTGATTTTTGAATTTCTTTCATGCAGTGATAATATGAAATATATGAATTTTATCACAAGGACTTAGACTATTAAATGCCTTGTACCTCACTACTTTCCCATATTGAAAACCAAGACAAAGTATTTACAAACACATCAAGATTTTACCAAATTTCTCCTTCTTATACATGGTAAAATAGACAATCACTATTTCTCTGTACTTTCCCAATGCCATAATTTACTAGACAATTATAATATGTAATAACTATAATATATGTAATTATAGTAAAAATTTAATTATTAAAAATGATGACTAGATTTTTTCTACATCTATTCACACTCTTCCTTGACCAATACCCAAATTCATAAATGAAATTAAAAACATGATTTATCTCGATCATGAGTTTCTAACCTTGAAATAATGCTAAGAACTAAAGATCAGGCTATTTAGTCCTTTTTTTCTCACAGCTTTACTTTGCTTCTTGTTCTGATGGCAATTTATCCAGATGACTTTGTGATTTGATTGTCGGATCAGAGAATATTATTCATTAAAATAAATGGATTTATAGATTGAAGTTTCCATGAGAAGGGTCATGTCAACTAATCAGCTTCTATGCTCATTCATCTAGTTTTTTGTATTTGAATATAAAAGCTCAAACAAAAAGTTCTATTCTGCTGCTCCATGCAAGCATGGAGATGACCTAGATTCTTGAATTTTATGAATTAATGCCAGGAACCATGTCAAGTATTGGGGATAAAAAGAAATGCAAAAATACAAAAACAGTACTTTGCCTAAAGGAGCTTACAAATGATTGGGAGACATACAAATAAATAGATACACCCAGAATAGAAGGTAGATAACCTTAGAAGGGAAGGCTCAAGTGTCTAAGGCTACTGGGAATATATCTTGCAGAAGGTGGTGTTGAGCAGGGTCTTGAAAGAAGCCTGGGAAATCAACAGGTAAAGGTGAACAAGGAGAACATTCCAGCAATGAGGAATCAGCCTAAAAAGACACAATGTTGGGATAGTCATGGACATTATAACTAGACCAATAGAGTAAATGGAAGGGAATACAGCGTGAGAAGATTGGAAAGAGAGGAAGGTTATGAAGAGCCTTAAATACCAAAAAAGAGATGTTGCTTTAATCCTGGAGGTTAAAAAGGTGTCAGTGGTGTTTACTAAGAAGGGGATAAGGTGACATTTTAGGAAAATGGAGGATAGTATGGATTGGAGGTAGACTTGAGATAGGAAGACCAATTAGAAGGTTAGAAGTAATAAAGGTCTGAGCTATATTGGTGGTCACACGAGTGGAAAGAAGAAGGTAAGGGAGAGATATTGTGGAGGTGAGCGTAGCTCATTGCTGGAATGCTCTCGGATGCTCACCTCTACCTATTGATATCCCAGACTTCTTTCAAGACTCTGCTCAACACCACCTTCTGCAAGATACATTCCCAGGACCACTTGAGCTTTCCCTTCTAAGGTTACCTTCCTTCTATTCTGGGCATTTGTATTTTAGATCTTCACATATTGTGAGTGAAGGATCTAGTAGATACTGAGGAGTTGAATATTAGAAAGAGAGCAGAGGTGATGGTGGGGGATATTTTGCTACGTAATGTAGGAGGAGATTGGATAAAGGATATAAGTAGAGGGGGGCAGTTTACCATCAAAGATCGAGGTGAAGGAAGACATGATGGTAGATAATGTCACAGGGATGTGAGATGAGATGAAAAGAAGATGCTTTTGTTAAGTTGCTTCAATTTTGGAGTGAAGAATGAGGTGAGGACTTCACCTGGGAGATGAAGGAGAGGGCTTGTGAGAGGTTTGGGGAGGGGTGGGAAATTTTGACACAGTCACTGTGGTAAGTAGGATAGAGAATCAATTGAGGAATAGTAGCAGGATTGCTTTGGTAATGTCCGATGACAAATAGTATTCTTTTAAAAAGGAAAAAGTCAGAACAACTGATCAAAACATGGAAAAAAATCTGAAAATGTTCAATGTGTAACACCTGTGGTCCTCCCATCTCCAAGAAGGGGAAGGTTGGGTACTTCTCATGCCTCTTCATTTGAGTCTTGTTTGATCTTTATAATTTTGCTACATCTACATTTGATTTTTTTGAGTGTCTTTGTTCTTTCCATTTACCTTTTTGTACTTACTGGGTGTATTGTTTTCTTGGCTCTGATTACTTCACACTTTATCAGTTTACGTGGGGTAGCTAGGTGGCAGAGTGGACAGACTGCCAGTTCTAGAATCAGGAAGACTCATCTTCATGAATTCAAATCCAACCTCAGATACCTCCCAGCTGCGTGACCCTGGGCAAATCATTTTTTGCCTCAGTTTCCTCATCTGTAAAATGAGCTAGAGAAATGACAAACCACTCCAGTATCTTTTCTAAGAAAACCCCAAATGGGGTTCACAAAGAATCAGAATCACTGAAAAACAACTGAATAAGCAAATACCAATACGTTCATATCAATCTTTCCATGCTTCTCTGTATTCATCACATACTTCATTTCTTGCAGCACAGTGATATTCTATTACATTCATGTATCACAATTTGTTTAGCTATTTCTCAGTTGACAGATATCTATTTCCACTTGTAGGTATTACCAAAAAGAATGCTGCTATAAATATTTTGGAGTATATGAGAACATTTTTCTTATTAATGACTTCCTTGGCGGTATATGCCCAGTAATGGAAACTCTCGTTCAAAAGGGTATGAACATTTTAGTCACTTTTTTTGCATAATTCCAAATTGTTTTCCAGTATGGTCATACCATTTCACATTGCCACCAAAAATATGTTAATGTGTCTAATTTTTATTATTAGTATGAATAATTTTTTCACAACTCCTCAACACCACTTTATTTATTTATTTGCAGGGTTAGTCATGTATATGTGTGTGTGTGTGTGTGTGTGTGTGTGTGTATTACTTATATATCTTGGATACTAAACTCTTATTAGAGAAATATGATTCAAAGATATTTTGCCCCATCCAAACATTTCCTTTCTTATTCTTATTCTTTTCTTATTTAATGTTCTCTGTGCAGAAGCTTTTCAGTTTCAAGTAATCAAAGTTATGTATTTAATCTTTTGTGGTTGCAAAAATCACAAAATATAAGATTGTGATGGAATGCTATTGTGCTATAAGAAATGATAAGCAGGATGGTTGGTTAAAAATACTTCTACGCATGCATGTAAGAGAT
This sequence comes from Bettongia penicillata ogilbyi, assembly GCA_023548195.1. NCBI lineage: Eukaryota > Metazoa > Chordata > Mammalia > Diprotodontia > Potoroidae > Bettongia > Bettongia penicillata. The sequence continues at coordinate 64,195 of JAJHZJ010000881.1, read as the reverse complement.
TAAATGATCTCTTTCTCTTCTAATTATTTCTAGTACAGAAAAATAACAAAATTAAAAAAGGAGAAATACTCAGTGTTTCCTTTATAGACCATAAAATAAGAAAAATGATAATTAATATATGGTGTGCATAAGCAAAAGATGATAAATTAAAAGAATCAGTTATGAAATTCTGAATAATTAGTGTCAAAAGAGTAAATCATAGAAATAATAATTATATTAAAAAGTCATGACAGCAACAAAACAACATACCCAAATTTTTATGAGGCAAAAACAATCTTCAGAGGGAAAATTATTACTGAAAACAAGCATTAATAAAATAGAGTTAGAAATGATTAATTAAATGTATATATAATTTGAAATCTAGAAAACAAAAAACTCAAAAATAAGTACAAAAGAGGAAATCCTACAAATTAGAGAAAAATAAATAACTTTGAAATGAAAAGACTATAGAATCATAAACAAAAAGCAAATTTTTTTTTTAAAAGACTAACAAAATTAACAAACTTTAGGCTTTCATAAAAAGAAGAGAGGATAAAATCAAATGACCAAAATATAAAATAAACAAGGTGAAATCCTGGCAGAAAAGAAGCAAAAATAATTATCAGTAGTTAGTCAATCAATAAGCATTTATTAAGTACTTACTATATACCAAATATCATAGGAAGTTCTGGGGATACAAAGATACAAAGAAAGGCAAAGATAGTCCCTGCCCTCAACAAGTTTATAATCTAATAAGGGAAGAAATATTTAAATCACTAGGCACATACATAATATATATATATATTACATACATACAGAGTACTCTTACTAAATGTAGTCATATGTCAGCAAAACTGATGATTTAAAAGAAATAGTTTAAGTATAAAAATACAAAATACACAAGGGAACAAAACATGAAATAGAGATATTAAACAACACAAATCCCAGAAAATTAAAAAATAAGTCATATCAAAATTATCAAAGAAAAGTTTTTTTAATGACCTAAAGGTAAATTTTGTCAAACATTAAAGATCAATTAATTATTCTTTGAGGCTGAGTAATAAAATATGCTATCAAACTATTTTTGTGTATACATACATGTATATATTGGTATATATGAACATATATGTATATATATGAATATATGCATAGTCCTAATGCCCAAACTATGAAGAGATAAAGCAAAGGAGACCTACAGAGTAGAAGATCTAAAAAATGATGCATTTTCTTTTTTAAAAAATTTCAATCTGAGATCAGAATTTATCAATTCTTTCTGTGAAGGTGGATAGCATTTTTCATCATGTGCTTTTTCGAATTGTTTTAGGTCATTGTCTTGATCAGAGTAGCTAAGATTTTCACAGTTACCATCTTAACAATATTGCTGTTATTGTGTACAATGTTCTTCTGGTTCTGCTCACTTCACTTTGCATGAATTCATATAAGTCTTCCAAAGATTTTTCTGAAACCATCTTGCTCATCATTTCTAACAGCACAATAGTGTTTTATCACAATCATATACCACAACTTGTTCAGCCATTTCCCAATTTATAGGCAACCCCTTGATTTCCACTTCTTTGCCTCCACAAGAAGAGATGGTATCCATATTTGTGTAAAACGCATTAGTGTCTCCATTTTTGCACATCCTCTCCAGCATTTATCATTTTCCTTTTCCGTCATTAGTCAATCTTATATGTGGCAGGTGGTATCTCAGAGTTGTTTGCATTTCTCTAATCAGTAGTGATTGAGAGCATTTTTTATGTGACTATTGATAGTTTCGATTTCTTCTGAAAACTGCCTGCTTATATCCTTTCACTGTTTCTCAAGTGGGAAATGGCTCTTATTTTTTATGAATTTAGCTCAGTTCCCTACATATTTGAGGAATAAAGCCTTTAGCAGAGAAACTTGCTATATTTTACCCCTGTTTCCTGTATTCCTTCTAATTTTGACTGCATTACTTTTGTTGTTCAGAATTTTTTTTCATTTCATGCAATCAAAATTGCCTGTTTTACTTCCTCTGATTCTCTGTATCTCTTGTCTGGTCATAAACTCTTCCCTTATTCATATATTTGATGCTTACATTTTTTCCTATTCACTCTAAATTTGCTTATGATATCACCTTTTATGTGATATCTATGGAGAGATAAAGATTTGCATTTATCCATTTTGACCTTATCTTGGTATGTGGTGTGATATGTTTTTCTATGTCTAGTTTCTTCCAAACTATGCTCCAGTTTCTCCAGAAATTTTTATCAAATGGTGAGTTCTTACCCCCCAAATCTTGGATCTTTGAATTTATTAAATACTAGATTACTTTGCACATTTATTATTGCTTATTATATAACTAATCTATTTCACTGATCTACCACCAGTTCTTAGCCAGTACCAGATTTTTTGCGTGTGATTAGCACGTTGTAAAATAGTTTGAAATCTAGAATTACTAGGCCACCTTCCTTCACGTTTTTTGTTGATTCTCTTGATTGATATTTTTGACCTTTTGTTCTTCCAGATGAATTTTGTTATTTTTTCTAGCCCTATAAAATAATTCTTGGATAATTTGATTGATATGACACTTATGAATAAGAAAATTAACTTGAGTATAATTGTCATTTTTATTATATTGCTTCAGCACACTCACAAGCAATTAATATTGCTCTGGTTGTTGAGATTTGTCTTTATTAGTGTGAAAAATGTGGTGAAATTATGCTCATATAATCCCTGGCTTTGTTTTGACACATTGATTCCGAAGTATTTTATATTGTTTGCAGTTATTTTAAAAGGAATTTCTCATTTTATCTCTTGCTGCTAGATTTTGTTGGTGGTATATAGAAATGCTGTGATTTATACCAATGCATTTTCAATTAAATCCTAGCATAGAGTATAGTAGATTAAAAAAATAAATCACTCTGACCAAGTTTTACTTGTACTAGAATTGCCACAATGGTTTGACATTACAAAAATAATATAGCTAATAGTATTAAAAACAACACCACCCCAAACCTAATTATCAGAGTAATAGAATGATAAAGTCTTTGATAAAAGATATTAATTTTTATTAACAAGGCATAACATTTATTTAAGCTCTAAAAACATAGAAAGGCCATTTTAAAAATAATGAGAAATAAAAATATAGAGGCAAAAGTTAGCATTATTTACAATAAGAAAACTCTAGAAACTTTTCCAATAAATAGCTACAAAATAAAAATTCCCCCCCTTCACTCTCATTTGGCTTATGATTATTGATATAAAGTTTGAAAGAACATTAGAGGTTATCTAGTTTAATCCTTATTTTATAGACAAAGGCACAGAGAGATTATTAAGTGAATGGCCCAGAATCAAACAAGTATTAAGTAATGGAGTTGGGATTACCACCCAGGTAATCCTAATCCAAAACCAATGTTCACTGCTTAGATATCATCCTAGAAAGGTTAACAATAAAAATAAGACCAGAAAAAGAAATTAAAAATTTGAACATGAGCAAAAAATAACATTTTTGCAACATGCAGAAAACATGAGGGTTTATTTACTTGGAGAGCTTACAAGAATTTTTAAAGAACTAAGACAAATAACTTTCTTCAATAAAGTAGCAGAACTATGTCAGTAAAGTAGAACATTAGAAAATGAATCCACAAATGTCAAAAGAATTTCTATATAGCAATAATCAAATCTAGGAGAACCATATCAGCCAGATTGTGAATTAATCACTTTCTGTAAACCTTATGAAGCCTTTAACCTGAAAAGAAAGAAATACATGATAAATTAATTACAGATAAACACACAAGATAAGACAAAGTAAAAACATCTAGATAATGTAAAAACTTTATGAATCCACTTCAGAGAACTTTAATACCTAGAAGTCTCATTTCACTCAGTAACTCCTCTTCAATCCCACACATAATATAACAAAGTTTAGAAGGAAATAAGCAAAAGAGAAGTCCCATTCAAAAATACCTACAAAATGCAAAAAATGTCAACATTATCGTAAACACTATATTTACAGGTTGTCACTTTCTTTAGCTAATTCCAAATTGCTTTCCAAACTGGTTAGTTACACCAAATCATAGCTCCACCAACAATGAACAAAAATCCCTATCTTTCCTCAACTCTTTCAACATTAGTATTTCCATCTTTTGTCTTCTTTGCCTATTTTCTAAGGTGAGATGAAACCTGAGAATTATTTTAATTTGTATTTCTCTCATTATTAGCTACTTTCCTAATTTAAAAAATATGTTTCTTAATCATTTATAATTCTTATGGGAGTTGTTTATTCACACGCTTTGACCACTATCCATCGGCAAATAGCTTTTAGTTTTATGCAGCTCTATTAGTTGTTTATACAAAATATCAAAGATATTTAATGCAATGTTGCATGTTGACAAATTCATTTCTCATCCCCATTTCATTAATTTGGTTCATGCAAAGACATTTCAGTTTTATGTAATGTAAATTATCTATTTCATCTTTTGTAATCACTTTTATCCCTTGTTTGGTTAAGAATTCACCCCTAGACATTGTTGTGAAAATTAACTGATCTGCTTTTCTTTAATTTTTTTGAGAGTATGATCTTTAATATTTGGATCATATTTTGAGTTTATTATAGTATATTATATATTAGTCTAAAACTAGTTTTTACCAAACTGTTTCCCACTTTCCCTAGCTATTCTTGTCAAATAGGGAATTCTTTCTCAAGGAATTTATGTTTTCTGATTTACTGAATACTAGGTAATTTAATTCTTCCTTGTCTAGTCTTAATATCAAATTGGATAATTATTTCTTTTTAATTTAGTTTGAGGTCAGATAGTGCTATTTTCCCCTTCAATCCTAATTTCTTTGTCATTAATTTCTTTACTATTTTAGATGTTTTGTTACTGTAAATGAAACTTTTTACCATTTTCTCAAGTTTTGAATTACCTTGGTAGTTTGATTGGTATGATATTTAAGCTGAAAATTAATTTTGATACTATTGTGATTTAGTTACATTTGTAGAGTCTAATTATGAGTTCTAAATGGGCTTGAATTACTTAAGCATGTTTTTATTTCTTTAAGGAGCATTATGCAATTGCATCAATCAGCACAAGAATTAATTCTGCTTTGAGATATTAACTCCCAAATATTTAATGAATTTAATAATATGTAACACATTTTATGTAGTTATTTGGAATTGGACTTTCCTTTCTATTATTCCTTACTGGATTTTGTTATTGACAGAAATGTTGCTGATTCTTGTGGATTTATTTTGCAAACTTCTACTTGACGGAAGTTATTGTCTCAATCAGTATCTTTGATGATTCCTTAGGATTTTTTAAGTGTATGATTATGCAATGTTGTCTCCTCTTTACCTATCTTTATATCTTTATTTCCTTTTTTTCTCTATTGGCAATCACTACCATTTCCGGAACCACATTAAGTAACTGAGCTATGTATGCAATCTTACTTTATTCTTGTACCTATAAAAAACTTATAGTATTTATCCATTGCACATTTTTCTAGCTTTTGATTTTAGATACCTATCTTTTTACATATAAAAAAGCTTTTGTACCTATTATGTGTAGAGGTTTTAGCATGACTAACTGTTGAGATTAATGTGATAATATTTATAAAGCACTTTGCATAGTGGCTGGCACATAGTAGATTCTTAATAAATGTTTGTTCCTTTCCTTCTCTCCTTGAATTTTTTTCAAAGGCTTCACTTCGATTTATTGTTTTGTCGATTGTGTAGACTATTTATTTCACTTCACTGTGTGACCCTGTTCAAGTCATTTAAATTTATTTGCCTCAGTTTCTTTATCTGTAAAATAAACTGGAGAAGGAAATGGCAAATATTGCAGTATCCTTGGAAGAAAACCCCAGACATGGTCATGGAGAGTCAGACACGACTAAAAAACAACAAATAATGACCAAATGGAAGCTTGTTCCAAAATAATAAAAAAAATGCAAGTTCAAACAGCTATAAAGACCTTACTCTCTGCAAATTGTCAACATTTTAAAAAATATCAACCTTAAAAAAAAGGAAAAAGTTAATACTGGTTGGCTTGTGGACACACAGGCAAACTAGTGCACTATTGGTAGGGCTGTGAATTGTTCCAACCTTCCTGAAAAACAATATGAAATTATAAAAATAAAGTGACAAAACAATGTACACAGACTACAATAATATACATAGAGAAAACCATAACAAAAGAAACTGCACTTTATAATTATAACAAGTTTGGCTTCAGAGAAAAATGGGAAAAAAAGAATTTCCCTTTCATGGCAGAGTGTGAAATATTAATATACTCTCAAACATAGTTGCTATGTTGGTTAGTTTTAATGAACTGCTTCTTTTTTCTTTTTAAATATTTATTACAAGTGATAGTTCACTGAATAGAGGAAGGTAGAAGGAATATATTTAGAAATGAATGTGATGTGAAATCAAAAAGAAGGTAAACATTTCTTTAAAGATACAAGATAATATAATCTTTGAAGGTAAAATTTCAACTCCTGTGATAGTCTAGGGAAAAAAGGATTTTTTGATTCTTGCACCCCCCCTCAAATCATGTTGAAATGATTATAATGTCGGAGGTAGAAAGGATCTTATAGATCGTCTGGTCTAATATATTTATTTTACAGATGAGAAAATTGGCATGGAAAAATTAAGTGACTTGCCTATGGTTATACAGCTAATATGTGACAAAGAAGAAAAACCAGGTGTGTGGTGAGGCTCAAATGAGATAATACATACAAAACACTTTGCAAATCTTAAAAGACTGTATAAGTGCCAATTATTGCTGTAATTGTGGGTGTATAGCCAGCAGACCTCCTTTCTGTGATGATTTCACTTCATGAGACTTCTACTGCACTCCTATTGAACTCAAGCAAGGTTTATAGAGCAATATGGGATGTGCTGGTTACAGGGATCTGGGGTGGGGTTTAGGCACATGCTTTTAAACTTAATCTGCATTATTAACATTTTCCTAAGTCTATGCAATCAACAAAACACTAAATCAAACTCTGATTTGTAGTGCTCTGATTTGCAGCTCTGCAAAGCTGATTAGTGCTGGCTCCAGCATATCCCCTACCAGAATCCAGATTTCTTCATTCCCAGTCCTCTTTTCACCACACTAGACCCTATATCATCTATTGTTGGTTATCCTTCATTTTGAAAGAGGTCCAATGGCATCATGGAGTGATGTCTTGACTTGTACATGAATTGAATGTGAGGCAGAGTTGCACAAATTCACCAGTCTCTTTCTTCCAGAACCGTTGAAGTCCAATAGAAGGATAAAAGTTAAGGTGATTGGCAATGAATTAGGATGCAGTGGGTGACCTTGGGGTCTTTGATGACTGACCAAGCTCTAAGAGCTCCACAACATCTGCTTCAGCCTCCTTCATGGCCGTTGGAACAAATTGTTCTAATCCACCCATTTCACCTGGAGAAGTCTTCACATGCTTGAGGTAGACATCTGCCTAATTCACCAATGAGTTTGTGGCCTGTTGGTTACCCTCAACTTGGTTTGAGTCATTTTCTGAGGCAATTTTACCAGTGTGTGACCACTGATCATACCACAGCTTCTAGGAGCCATGGATAAGAGTTAGGTGAGAGATGGACACCAAGGGTGAACGAGTGGCCCTGGAAAGGGCTTGGCAAGCCATCATACCAAAAGTGCTAATCCTCCCTGAATACCTCATATACCCATGTCACCCAAATTACAGATTCATAGAGCTGTAAGGAATTTTAGAGATCATTTGGTTCAATCTACTAATTTTACAAATGAGGAAATTGAGACCCAATGAGTTTAAGGGATTGCCCAACATCACACAGGTTGTAAGTAGCAGAGGAAGAATTTGAACCCAAGGCCTCTGATTCCTAATCCAATGCTCTTTCCAGTGTACCGTTTGTGAGGCTTGACCTAAGGGGAAAATTCTACAGGGAGTATTTCTTATAAACTTTTTAAAAATTAAGATTTTAAAATTCCATCCATTAACTAAAGCAGAAAAGATTTCCAGCGAATCTGCATCTGTCAAGACAACTGTTGCTGACGGATTATTGTAATTGATGTGTCCTTAATAATTGTGGGGCATATAAACTATAAAGGAATCTTGCTGTGTTCCTCATGGAAACAAACCATTCAGAACAAGTCTCAACTGATGGTAAATTTTGTTCAAAGAGAGGGTTTTTTTCTGCAAAAAAAAAAGCCTTTATCATCTATTTAATTAAAAAACTGCTCCTAATTAAAGCTCATTAAGTTTTAAAAAAAAACATTAACACCCAACACAACAGTTTTAATTTATATGCCATTAAGGACAACATGCTCCCAAACCCAAATTACTTTCTCAGGGTCACAAGAGAAAATACATTTTTTAGCAGCTGCTTTGGGAAAAAATGAGATCAAAATGCTACTTTAAAAGTTGATCAACATTTTCAGAATACATTTCTATGAATATGATAATCTAAGCCATTGCAACAACCAGTTGCACTGGAGGGCTCACAGTACACAAAGTGACAACTTTCTGTTTTCATTCATCTCCCTCTGACTTAACTGGTAATAAGGTCACAATTACACACCTGCCAATCTGCAAATGATTTTCTTCTGAGGAGAGGAAGGAAATAAATAAGTTGAATGCAGAGTCAAACATGCTGTGAAACTCAGCTAGAGTTTCTGGGTATTTTCTTTGTCAAAAATCAGGCGGAAGTCAGGCAGCCTCTCTCTGGTAAAGGATCAGGGGTGTGTTGGAGCCAGCTCAAACCAGCTCATGAGACGTGATTGTTAAATTTTCAGTGTGATCTTTTATACTTTGGAAAGTAAGTAAGCACTGGAAATCGACTTGATTCAATTAATTTATTAAGCTAATTTAGTTCTTTAAATTATTAGTTCTTTAACTTAATAATAATTAATAAATTATACATTTATATTATACAAGAATATATTATAAAATATGCTATATTTATAATTATAAAATTAATTACTAATAATTAATTTATTAAGTTGGTTTCATTAATTGTCTAGATTTAAGAAAGCGATGGAGCAAACAGTAAACAGCAATGCAGATTAAGCTCAACAGTGTGTTACGCATGCCCCCTTTTCCACGCAGAAGGCCAGCCAATAAACATTTACCAACACTTGCTAGATAGAGCTTCAGTGATGCTGACCATGTAGGTATTCAGGATAACAGGACCATAGGTCTAAAATTGGAAGGAACCTCAGTAAACTTTAAAGAGTGGAAAGAGCATGAGGTGGTGATAAGTACAATTCAAGCAAGTTGCTGAAATGAATAGGGTGCAGAGAAGTGCCCAGAAGACTGATCGATATGCATAAGATAGAGAAGGGAAAGATCAGTGCTGCTGAGCATTCAAGTTGGGGAGAACATCTGTGACTCCTCAATAGGCAGGTGGGTATGTGCAGCCCATTGTAGTGTCTAGGAGTATATATTTAACAACAGTAATATACAAATTTGTTATGTGTGCTGGGTCTCCATAGCCAGGTAAGTGAATGATCATGGTGTATAATTCAATGAAAAATATCCTAACCAGTCTTGGGAAACAGATCCTCCAATGAGTGTGAGGGTGTTGTTCAATTGTTTTTCAATTGTGTCCAACTCTTCATGACCCTAGTTGGGATTTTCTTGGCAAAGATACTGGAATGATTCTTCTCCAGCTCATTTTACAGATGAAGCAACTGAGGCAAACAGGGTTAAGTGACTTGCCCAGGGTCACACAGCTAGTGTCTGCAGCCTGATTTGAACTCAGGAGAATGGGTCTTCCTGACTCCAGGCCCAGAGCTCTATCCACTGTCACTTAGCTGCCTCCATGACTGTAAATCTATGGGATTATGTTGCAATATAGAATGACTTGCACACTTAATAGATACTTACTAAGTATTTATTGAATCAAATTGAATCACAAGTGTTAGATGTGAAGTTAGAGGATCTAGATTTAAACTTAACTGAGCTGATAAATTCCCGTATGATCTTCACTTAGATGGGCATCAGAATCCTCTGATTGGCTTGGTATAGTATCCTCTTCAGAACCCTTCCTCCTCCTAACCCTGCAGGTTGGATCCTCAGAGGGGTGATGCCTAACTTAACTTTTAAAGGCAAGCCCAACGTACTATATACCGAACATTGTAGCTCACAAGCTCCCAGTGGTGTGTTTCCCTTAAGTGATCAGCCAGCAAACTCATTCAGTTCTTAGCAACATCATAGCGAGAACAATTATTACAAAATATTTCCCAAAAAACCCTGGGGCAACCTCTTCCACAAATGCATAGAATTCATGGGGCATGAACATCGTGGTCATGTGGCCAAGGCAACTCACAACTACAGAACTGCAGAGACTTAATGTCCTTTCAGAGTCTTCGCAGAGTTCAGAATGGGGCTTTATATCAATGATATCACTTAGCTGCTAGGCTAGGATGGCTCCTCACAGGGCACCATGTTCCTACTAGATGAGTGGCTTAGCTGGGCTTGCTCTTCATAGGATGCTGTGTCTCTGCTGATTGGATTTATCTGCTGCCATACTGTCCTAGGTAAGCCATTTGGTGACTGGGTTGGCTTCTTACAGGGCATGGAATGTTTGCTGAATGGGCTGAGCTGCTGGACTCTCAGGCCTTGGCCTTAAATGGTCAGCTGTGGTTTCCAATAGCTTCAGCTTCATGCTTTGCTTGGTGCTCCTGGGCTCTTTCAGCTTCAATCTACTGTGCTCTTTCAGAAAGGGCAAGAACACAGCCTAGAATTGGCAAAGAAGCCTATCATATTATGCTCCATCAAGACCTCAGCTCTGAGGTTTGTCACCAGTAAGTGACAAGAGAGATATAACCATTCCTTTGTGTCTGTTCTTGCTGGTTCAGAGCTTCCTGCTTCCTTCGTAAGAGACTTCATCCAAATTTATGGTGACTATCTAGTACATTATCTTTCCCTCCAAATACTCCACCTTCCTAACTTTCCTATTACTGTTGAGGGTTTCACCATTTTTCAGTCATCCATACTCACAACCTGGGTATCATCCTCAGTTCCTCTCCCTGGGCTAGTGCAGTGGTTGGTTTCCTTGCCTCCCTTCTCTCTCCTCTCCAATCCATCCTCCAATTCGCTGTCAAATGGATCTTCCTAAAGCATATCTGACCACGCCACTCCTTTCTCCCATTCATTAACTTCCCTATGACCTCCAGGATTGAAAATAAAAATCCTCTGTATTTTAAAATCCTTCACAACCTGACTCCTTGCATTTCCAGTCTTTTTAGCGCTTATTCCCCTCTACACATTCCATGATCCAATGACACTGGTCTCCTTCATGTTATTCCAATATGGCACTTCATTTCTTGATTCTGATCACCTTTTCCCCATGTCTGGAACTTTCTCCTTCTTTCTTTCTACCCCCTGGCTCCTCTGTCTCCCTTCAGGACTCAGTTAAAATCCCACCTTTGAGAGAAGTTTTTTCTAGTCCTCCTTAGTCTCTGAGACTATCCTCAATTTATCCTCTGCATGTCTTGTTTGTACAGAATTGTTTACATGTCTCTCCCACTAGACTGTGAGTACCTTGAAAGCAAGGACTAGTAGATAGACAGAAAGACAGACAGACAGATAGAGAGATAGAGAGATAGATAGATAGATAGATAGATAGATAGATAGATAGATAGATGGATGGATGGATGGATGGATGGATGGATAGATAGAAATGTAAGATAGATAGATAGATAGATAGATAGATAGATAGATAGATAGATAGATAGATAGATAGATAGATTTGCCTGTCTTTGCATCTTCAGTGGTTAGTCCAGTGCCTGACACACAGCTTAATAAATGCTGTTTCACTTGCCTTGACTCCCAAAAATTACTAGAATCAGATTTGCCACCCAAATATTTGCAAATATGTTACAGATATATGATTTTGTTATTGAAGCAACCCCTTCCACCAAAAGAGATTGCAACCAGTTTGTTAAAGCTGTCTGAAGCATATCGAAATTATGTGACTTGCTGAGGGTCACACAGTTATTAATTGTTAGGGCCAGGACTCGAAAACAGGTCTTAGAGTGGGCTCGTAGGCCAGCACCCTCTCTACTGCTCAACACTACCTCTAAGAGAATACGTAAAAACCTAAAATAGTGAATAACAGGAAAGTTGACCAAATATTCATCTGGAAATAATAGCTTAGTACATGCTATTCATGCAGGTTAGAGAACCTCAAAGATAATTTTTGCATATTGGAAGTGACAGTCACAAACAGTATATTATTATTTTCATCTAAGAGTCTTACACTCTCTGCACATATGTCCCTAGGTCAACTTTTCTTTCTTTGGCAACACCTACTCATCCCTCTGTTTCTATTCCTGTGACTGAAGTTTTTCATTTAGTTCCTGGATAATATCTGTAATTACTGTTTTGTGATTATATCATATCCCATCACATTAAACTACAAAGATCTGGACATTGTATTCTGTGGATGTGCTAAGCAAATAAAAGTTGTTTTGTTTCTCTCTGGTAAATCTGTGTGTAATAACATGATTTTAAAGAAGTTGGGAACTGGAAAATTACATTGCCATGTCACATTCATTTAATGTATTTTCTTTGGACTCTGTTAGGGTGGAAAGGGAAGGGGATCTAGTGTTTTTGTTTGTCTTTGTATGAGTGGAGTAGAGCTGGAGGCTCAGAGAACTGATGATGGGAAACAGCTTGGTATTTCTGGGTAGAATTGATAAACGTTGGTTTGAATTCAGAATCATGAAGTCTCACCATGGTTATGTACTCCTGGTGACTCAGTTTGTATAAAAGCAAATTGTTAAATCCAGCCCTTAATGTAATGAGAACCAATTTTTAAAAGAGTTGAGACACTATATTACCATATGTCAGTGCTATAAAAATTAGAGTCGATTAACTTTCATTTCATTTTGAGATTGAATTTTATTTGGAGAGAACAGCATGGCAAAGCAAAAGACTTGGGTTTGAATCCCAGCTGTGTTACTTATTATGTGACTTTAGGCAAGTCATGTAACTTCTAAGAATTTATTTCTCTCTTACCTGTAAAATGAGGGAGCCTGACTAAATGAGCTATGATCCCTTCCTAATTCCCAATGATGCATCAGTCATTTTAACTCTCTGACCTTCAGTTTTCTTATCTCTAAAATGGAGCTAATAATATTTGACTTACCCCACAGGGTTTTTCATATTCTTTTGCCTACAAATACTTGGAATTGAATTTATTAGAGACTCAGTAGCACAGTGGACATGCTGGACTTGTGTCAAGAAGCCCTAGGTTCAAATCCTATCTCCAAATTTCACTAGTTGCCTAACCATGGGCAAATCACTTGATCTCTCTGAACCTCAGCTGTTCCTTTGTAAAATGGAAACATTTGTAGTACTTACCCCATGGAGCTGTTGTGATATACAAATGGAACAATGTCTTTATAGACTTGCAATCCTCAAAGCACTATAAAAATGCCCTTGCTGCTAGCAATGTAAGCACCATTTTTATTTGACTCTTATTGTATACTACATGGTTATGTTATCTGTTTGTGGGCACTGTATTATCTCCCCACTTAGAATATATAGAAACTTAAAAGAAGGAATAGAGTGTCTGATACTTCTTTGTATCCCCAGCAAATGGTGCTTCTCATCAGAGAGTATGCCTATGGAACACTCTGTCTGTCTACCTGTCATCCCGTGCCAGTTCTCACTCAGCACACCCCCATTAGACTCAGAATCTTCTTCTATCCTTGCAACACTACCTGTTTTGACCGCACCCAGCACTGAGGATCAGATAGTGACTAATATCTAGTGACAATAGCTTTTATGAATACTGAGAGTCTTTACCTATTAGCCCTATACCTATCAAATTCATACCAACTATAACTCTCCTTATGTTTATATCACTTAATCATCAATCATCTAGAAGGAAAGCAGCCCTACCCTCACCTCCTATTCTCTCATCTCCATCTTATTCAATTTTTCTGTACCCATGTCCCTCTCTAACTGTTGTACCCTCCTTTCATTGTACCTCTGGAATTCCCATTCCATAATGAACAAACTTCCCTTCATTCTGGACCAATTCTCATACTCTTGTTTAAACGCTCTCACTGATGTGTCTTCCTCCAAACAACATTGTATCCATGGCCATCTTTTCGAGCACTGGCAGTACCTTCTTTAATACCACTCCCCATCCCCCCCCCCAACCGATGTCAACACAACGGACTTGACTTGAACGGGAAATTCTTTCTCCCCATTGCCACTCCAGGACTCTGTTTTTGTTCCCATCAGTATGCAATTTCTCTTCATTAGAAGTTCATGCTACTGAAATTTTTTCATCTTATATAAACCATGGTGGTTATTGTTTACTGGCTCCCAAGTCACTCTCCCTCCTTTCTCAAGGAGTTTAGCACCCAGTTCACTGTCTTCTCTCTTCTCAAACTCCTTCCCTTATACTAAGTTCCTTTACTAAGGAACAGTTCATAGGGGATGTAATCAATATTTATGCTAATGCTTTCTCAAACACCCTTACCTCTCAATTCCTTAATCTCTTCAGATCTCCTACTCCTCCAGTCTTCCCCAGTCAGGTACAAGTATGATCATAGCCTGGATATCACCATCATGCATGAATGTTGCACTTCCTTGACCCAAAATTCTAACATTCCTCTATCAGACTATAACCTGCGATGATTCCGTCTTTGTCTATGCTTAACACCTCCTAAACCTTGTCTTTTTCTTCACTGCTCAGTGTTTTCGTTGGCCATTGTCATGTTATAACTTTACTTTCTTTCCTTCCCAATCTTAACCCCGCCTCCACAGTCCACCAATTCAGCTCCACATTGTCCTCTCCTCTCATATTCCTCATTCCTTTGTCTTGTTGCCACTCATCTCTTGCCAAACTCCGGTCCCAGATTACTTCTAGCATCATTCTGTAATACTCCTACTCACATGAATGGAGATGAAGGAATCTGTACAACTACACTCAGGGGGCTTCACCTGAGCCCCCCTGGCAGCAAGGTAAATCTTTATGCCTTCTTAAACTGATCACCTAGCTCAATTCCCAAAAAAGTCATGGTAAATCTTCTCTCCTTAAGCCTCCCACATCTCACCTTCTCCCACACTCTCAGTCGAAGACCTTGCTTCTTAGGTTACAGATAAATTTGAGGTCAATAATCATGAGCTCATTTTTCTCCCCTTTTTTCATCTCAAAACTTCTTGACATCATCACCACTATATCCTCCTTTCCTTCAAACTCTGATATTGGAGTATCCCTACCCTCTGTCAAATCTAACCCCTTTGTGTGACCTCAGTCCCATCCCCTCGGATTGCCTGCTCAAACATAATCTCTCTCTCTCTCTCTCTCTCTCTCTCTCTCTCTCTCTCTCTCTCTCTCTCTCTCTCTCTCTCTCTCTCTCTCTCTCTCTTTCTCTCTGTCAACATCAACTTCTCTTCTGAGAATGCTAAACACTGGAGAGATAGAGAAAGACATAAAAAAGTTCCTTCTTCCAAGTCTAATAGAGGAGACTACATAGTTGTAAATAACTGTGTGCTAACAAGGTATAAACAAGGTAAATGGGAGATTGTTTCAGAGGGAAAGCACCAAGATTAAAAAAAGGACTGGGAGAAGCTTCTTGCAGAAAGTGGTACTTTAGCTGAGATTTGAAGAAAGCCAGGGAGCTAGGAGATGTATATGAGGAAGAATTCCAGACATGGGGGACAGACATCAAAAATGCCTATCGGACACTTCAAACTGGATTTCCAAGAGATATCTTAAACTCAGAATCCCCCAAACAGACAGTACTATCTTTCCTATCAAGTCTAGCCTTCTTCTAAATTTCCCTATTTCTAGCAAAGGCCTCACCATCCTTCCAGCATCCCATGTTTGCAATGATGTTATCCTTGATTCCTCCCTTCATTCACCACTCAAATACAAAAAGTTTCCAAAGCTTGTTGTTTCTAATTCCACAACATTCCTCACACCCGATGTCATCTGTTTGCTCACACAGGCCCCATGTTAGTTCCAACCCTCTTATTTAGAGTATTGCAATTCCCACCTCAAGTATCTTCTTAGTCCAATCTATTCTCTACTCAGTTACCAAAGTGATTTCCCATGGCTGTCATCCTCCTATTCAATAAACTCTACCTGTTGCCTCTAGGATAAAATATAAGAACCTCTGACCCTTCATAACATTGTCCCAACTTCTAACTTTCCTCTAACTACCTCTCCTATGCTATCCTTTACCCAAACTGGCTTTTTCTTTATTCATCACACACAAACTTCAACTTTTGTCTTTGATCCTTTGTACTGGTTATCCCAACATGCTTAGAATGCATTTTTTTTCTCCTCTGCTTCATGGAATCTTTCTTTTCCTTCGAGATGCAGCTTAATCCTTTTCTGACTCCATTGAATCATAGCTCCAGGAAAGGAAAATACCTCAAAAGTCATGTAGCCCAACTTCGTTTTATAGATGAGTAACCATCTTATCCAAAAGAAGTCACCATCTTATCCAAGGTCACACAGGTAGCAAGCAATAGAGGTAGGATTTGAATCTATGTTCACTGTCCTCTGACCCCAGATTCCAGCACTCTTCCCAGTATCAGATTTAAGACCAGCTTGGCTAGAACGGAGACCCTGATTTGGAGAGTATAGCAAAATTCAGTTAAATTCAATAAACATTGAATTTGCGCTTACTACCTCTAAGGCATTGGAATAAATGGTGGGGATACAGAGACAAAAATTAGACAGTCCCTGATCTCATGAAGTTTATATCCTATTTGGAGAAATATGGCATGTAGACAAGTACTAAGCATATACAGAGAAATACAAAGCATTTTGAAAAGGGAGAGAGCACTTGTAACTGTTGATGCCTTGCACGTAAGGCATTTAATAAATGTTTATTGGCTAACTCCATGAAACTGTAGCATGGACAACAGTCACATTCTGGTAAAATGGTCTTGTCAGGTGAGTTAAACCAGGTTGAAGGTAACTGACAGGCCTCAAACCTGTCAGTGAGTTAGGGGGATGTCCACCACAACTATGTAAAGACTTCCCCTACTGGAATGGGCAGATGAGAACAATTTATTCCAACAGCCATGAAGATGACTGAAGCAGGCACTGTGGAATGCTTGGAGCTTGGTCAGACAGTAAAGATGTCAAGGTCATCCACTGCATCCTGGGCATCATCACTAGTTGTCTTGACTTCTGCTCTGCTACTAGACTGATGACTCAAGAAGAGAAGGTGAGGCTGGATGATTTTGTGCAAATCTGCCTTGATTCAATCCAATTCATGCATGAATCAAAACATCACCCTGTGATATCATTAGCCCTCTTTGAAAACAAAGGACAAACAATAAGCACCTTCTGAAGTCTTTTAGAGATAAAATGTCATTTCTCCCAAGCTGCCCTGAGTTTTTTGTGTGTTATGTTATACATATATTTTTTTTATTAGTTTCTGACAAACAGGAAGAAAAAAAAACACAGCATGACTTCTATCTTTTTCTGAAGGAAAATAAGTAGCAGCTCTCTGAGTCTCTTATGTCTCTTCTGCCAACCCTCCTCTTCCTTCATCTGGGAAAACAAAGTTTCTCTCAATGGAGCAATGGGATTTTGCTGATATTACAACAAGAATTTGAATCCAGAATATTACTGATAATTTCAATGTTTTAGACAGTCACTGAATAATGTGCAGAATTTTTTTTCTAACATTAATTTGGCCTAACAAAAGCTATGTGAAGTAGAACTGAAAGGGAAACTAATAAGAACTGAAATGTGTTAAATTAGATAGATGAATTTTCTGTAGACATCAGGAATTTTTCTAAAAAAATGTGGTCTGTGTCATTGAGTTTGACCTTCACCCTGAGGACAAAGAGGACTCTCTGTACTCATTTCCCATGACTCCTGCTTTCAACAAATTGGTGTGGTCTATTTGGTGCCCTGTGAATGCATCTTGTTTATAGCCATTTCTGTTCATTTGGTCTTGGACCCTTGAACTGCCCTGCCCACAATCTTTAAACAGCCCTCTCCTAAACTCAAGTCCACCACATGTTAATTATTTAAACAACTCAACTTAAACCTAACTCAAATTCAGCATATTTTAACTGCTTAAACTCATATCTTCCCTCTGACATCTGCTAGTTTGAAGCTACTCATTTTGTATCAAACCATGTACCACCTTATATTTCCACTGAGCTTTTCATATGTTTATATTATACCTGTGAGCCAGATTGTAATATCACCTAGTATAAGAACTATGCATTGTAGTTCTTTGTATTCCTAACAAGGAATGTACAGGCATAGCACAATGATATGTAAATAGTATAAATTTAATAGATATTTTATTCATTTATTCTGAACTTAAGAAATAAAGCAAGTATTTCCATAACAAAGTAAAATAGAAAATGATGATTGTACATGAAGTTACAACTCAATCATGTACAATGTGCTATTCCTTTCAAACATATAATAAAATTATCATGTAACTTTCTTTTCCCCCCTTTTTTCCCTCTCCCTAGCCTAGATGTTTCTACCATTAGAAATAAATATGTTTATGCATGTATATTTATGCATTATATATTATATATATATATGTAACACCATTTTATACATACTTCTGTTTATCAATTCTTTCTCTGAATGTAGAGAGCATCTTCCTTCATATGTCCTTTGTAGTTAATTTGGGTATTTGTAAAGGTCTTCCAACTTCTTGGCATCTGTACATTGAACTCAATAAATATCTATTCATAACCATTGATAAATAGTCAAAGAATATGAGTAGATATTTATTGAATTCAATTTATAGATGCCATGAAGTTGAAAGACCACAGATTATCGGTTGACTTTTCTTTTATAGGCAAACAACGAGCAACTTAATTACAATGGTGTCAATTCTTATTATATGAAATAAAGGAAAATGTCTCCATATAGACACTTGGGGAGTTCACAAACCAAAGTAAAAGGGTTGTTCAGATTCAAGTTTGGAAGATTAAGGTTTCCACTAGAGAGTGAAAGGTCAAAGAGGAATCATAGAACACTAGAGGTAGAAGAAATGTCAAAGTTTAACGTATAAATAGAAAGTTCTGGCAACTAGTATCAGTTTCCAGTGTTCATCTCCTAAACCCAAGATGACTTAGTCCTTTCCCATTTCTAGAGGAGGAATAAGAAGAGAAGTAGAAGAAATCATGAAATCATAGAGACTGCCTGTGAGAAGAGAGAATCCTTTCCTTTAGCACCACTGTCAATGCTAACACCTTCTATCCTGGTGATCTAAAACAATGGAGAATGAGATGAAAAACTGAGCCGAACTATGGATCAGTTGCTGAGTGGTTGCTGTCATCCTTCCCAAAGACAACAATGGCACAACAGCAGCTATCATTTATATGGCTCTATAAGGTTATCAAAGTGTTTTACAAATATTCTCTCATTTGATAAACAAAACTGGTGACGCACAAAATCATCTTCATTCTTGTGCTTTTTCTGGACAGCGTGGAGCTACACGTCCAATTATCATTCCTCAGGAATTGTGTTTACTTTTTGTTTTTAAAAAGTTGCTTTTAAAGAAACCCTTTTCTTCTAACGTATCTCTTTAGTGCATTACTGTCTTATGTATGTTGCCTATGAGGTCAAGCATAGCTGAGAGGGGAGCAATTGTTTGAT
Source organism: Bettongia penicillata ogilbyi (assembly GCA_023548195.1). Classification (NCBI taxonomy): domain Eukaryota; kingdom Metazoa; phylum Chordata; class Mammalia; order Diprotodontia; family Potoroidae; genus Bettongia; species Bettongia penicillata. The sequence goes on along the minus strand of JAJHZJ010000881.1, from coordinate 44,631 downwards.
GAGTCGCCTAGAGGAAGCAGTTATTGGTGATCAAAGTTAAGACATATACCTTGATTAAATAAATAAATGAAGGCTTATACCTGTATATATAAAGATGTATTATTGATTCAAATTTCATAATTCCCGAAGAACAGAAAAAAATATCACATGAATTAAGATGAAATGAACCTAGGCACATATTGAGCTTAAATTCATTCATGTTGGGGAAAGGAAGGGAGAGGGAAGTAGGGAAGAAAAGAAAGAGAGAGGAAGAGATGGAGAAATGGAGAGTGGGTAGAATCTTTTCAATTCCTTCTTTCTGAGGTCATTCACTTCAGACACCATTTTTAGTCCTGTTCTGCCTAGGAAACTTTAATTCAAGCATTTATTACGTGCTCATTCTGTACTAGACACTGTGTAAAATCATTAGGAATACAGAGAAAGGTCAAAAAAAAGTGCTTCCTCCAAGGAGAACATATTCTAATAAGAAAGACAACTGTAAATAACCAGGAGCTTTCAAGATACACAAAGGAGTTAACTAGTTCTCCCGCTAAGCACTATCACCTACTCCACCTGTAAGACTGGAAAAGATATATTTGAGTAACAAACCAGATAAGCAGCCTACCAATGTCCATTTGAAGTTCTCCCTGATGATGAGACCCATACTGCTCTTTTGTACTGAGTAATAATCTTCAATTAGGTGCCTTTGTTTCTGGAGACTATACTTTCCCCCTCCTATCACATCTGAGATTTCATTGGTATAAGGAGCTCTCCATGACAAACTTTCTCTACTGAAGATAGATTGACTTCTTCCCTGTGATTTTGGGAGAGTAGCCTGGGAGCATGAAGACGCTTACTGAGAATCACATTGATAATCTGTAGCAGAAGAAGTCCTTGAATACGGGTTTCTGACTCAGGCCAGTTTGCTGTCCATTATGCCCCATTTCCTGTTTATTCTTTATATGCTTTTCAGTAATCTGAGCTCATTCCATAGGTTCCCTAAGGAACTGCACTAATCTTTTTAGACTGGTTCTCCTTTCCCCCTCTAACCAGAGTATTTGTTTTACTTATTAGAATTTCATTCTTGAAAGCATCTCATCTTTAAGTTGGCTGGCTGCCCCTTTCCAGCCTTGTCCTTTGACATCTTACCTATATTTTATCTAAATCCTTTAAATCATCATGCTTTGAATTCCTCTCTGTTTCTATCATGATGTCTAGATGAAGTGATCCTTTCCTCCCCTGGTTCTAATTGTTTTCTCTTCATTAACAAATTCCTCCACATGGGTCAGAACAGTGATCTGCTTTTTGAAAAGAGGAGATGATCAGCTAGGAAATGAAAGTATATATGGCAGAAGAAGACTTTGCTTTCCCCTTCCTGCTTTGCTTACGCTCCGTAGGGCAGCTCTTGTCCATGACAAGAAACAAATTCTACTCCCGAGTTTGGAATTAGTTGGATGAGACAAGCTCCAAGACAAACGGAGTCAAGAAAAAAAATGCCAAGTTTGTGTGACTTGGGGCCAGTTTTCATATGATGAGGAGAATTTCAGACTAAAAACCAAGAATTAAGTACAACTCAAGCTCAGTTTCTCAGGAGAATGGTCCTGGTTGGAGAAAGCCAAATCTGTCTGTATCAGTGTTAGAAGCTTGTCTTTAGTACTAGTCTCTAGCTTTTACAAAACCTTTCTGTGAAGAGGGCATCCTTTTTGGAAATGTGGCTTAGTTAGCCGGCTCTCCTCCAATCAGTTGCTGGTGCAGACTTCAGAACTGCTGATGCTTCCTGTTATTTTCAAACTCTTTCCTGCTCCCTTGATCTCTTTTCTAACCACTCTGCTATTCTCTTTTTCAATCCAGCTCACTCTTGGCTACAACAAAACATGACTTCCCTATCCAGAGATGCCATTTGGGAACCCCTGGTGTTATTTTTGACTCCTCCCTCCTTGCTTCTCTGTGGGATTCTGGAAAATTACCTCTCCATGTTAGTTTTCCCTTTTGTCAGATTTTTGGATGAAAGGCCTTACCTTGGTTGAACCTACTGAAAAACAAATGTTCGTAGACCCTTGGGGTCAATAAAACCCTAAATTTTCTCACTTGATTGCCAACAGTAAATAGCTTACAATGTAATAAAAGTTCATAGACTTAGAGAATCTTTGGGATATAAGAATCCAAAAGTCATTTGGTCAATCCTTTCTTCTGTTTTCTGTGTTGTACAAAAATGATCCCTACGCAATTGGGTTCTCTTCTTAACGCTATCCAAGGAAAATGCTACCTCCCTTTATTTTTCACTCTAGCATTGTACCAGTTTTGAAATTAGGCCAACTTTAAGTCAAATTCATAGTCCTCTACCAGTAGTCTAAGCCTTTCTTTCTGTTTTTGTCCCCACTGGAGACTCAGATCTATGAATTATTGGTGAATTAGGTCTAAGCCCTTGGATAAGGAGCACCAGGAAATTAAAGAAATCTTGCATGTTTGGCCTCCAATCTAGAGATGAAGATAACTGTCCAATACTCTAACTCAAACCACCCACTTCAGTCAGAATGATCTGTGTCCCAGGTCCCCATCACTCAGTGCTTCCTCAGCATTTCTGCTCCTTTGGAAGCCCAAATGGAATCCTGGCTTTCGTTTCATGGACCAAAGAGAAAACAAAAACTTACAGGTGATTAGGGACTGGTCTGGTGCTCAAAGTTGGCAATGGTCTTCAAAGGGCAAGTCAAGGCAGTAGCTGCCACATGACCACTCCTTTGAGAAAGTGATAGTCCATATTTAGCCAATGATGAATGGGAAGAGAAGGAAATCAAGAGAATGTTTATCTTTGTTGCCTGGGTCTTTAATCAAGGTGGATCAAGGAGAATAAGGATTCACCAGAGTCAAGTGGAGTCTGGCAGAAATCGCTAAGATACCAGTTAGAGAGAAATAATACTGGAAAAGCAAGCCTAGAACTATGATAAATAGAAATAAAGTGAGAAAAAAGGGCCTGGAAATATCCAAATTCCAGAATATCAGAATCTCTGACTCACAGAACACCTCATGGACAGAAAGATCATGCAGTCCAGTCTGTCTAACCTATACCCAAACAAGAAATGCTTCCAAACATAACCAACATGTGGTCTTCTAAATTATGCTTGAAGATGCAGAAGGAACCCACTAGTCTCTGGAAGATGCACTTTCCACATCTACACAACTCAAATTGCTGTTGTTCAGTTGTTTGTCAGTCATGAGCTACACTTCATGAACCCATCCGGGATTTTTTTTAGCCAAGATACTGGAGTGGTTTGTCATCTCCTTCTCCAATTCATTTTACAGATGAGGAAACTGAGGCAAACAGGGTGAAGTGACTTGCCCAGGGTCGCACAGTTACTAAGCAGCTAAGACCATATTTGAATTTAGAAAGTTAATCTTCCTGACTCCAGGCTCAGCACTCTGCACTATGGCGCCAACTAGCTGCCCCTAAAATGAAAAGATTAGACTAGGCTATTTCTAAGGCCCCTCCTAGTTCTAAATCCAACAAGGAAATGATAGGCTCTATATTGTGCCCTATGTTGTGCCCAGGGTCAAATCCCCTCTGGAGCTGCTTAGGTTCCCCGCTGGAGTTCTTGGTTCCACAGTTTGGGAGGACAGAGGGCAGAACCTAGAACAATGGGCAGATGTTGAAGAGAGTCACATTTAAGCCTGATGTCAGGAAAATTTTCCAAACAGAGCTGTCTAAAAGTGGAATGACATGATGTGGGAAGTGGTGGGTCCCCTCGCTGGAAGTTTTCAAAGGCTAAATAACGACTTGTCGGTTTGGTTACAGTAGTTAGATATAGGTTAGACTAGGGCGGCTAGGTGGTGCCATAGTGAACACAGCACCCAGCCTGGAGTCAGGAAAACTCATCTTCCTGAGTTCAAATCTGGCCTCAGACACTTACTAGCTATGTGATCTTGAGGAAATTAATTAACTGTTTTTGCCTCAGTTTTCTCATCTGTAAAATGAACTGGAGAAGTAAATGGTAAACCATTCCAGTATCTTTGCCAAGAAAACCCCAACTGGAGTCAAGAAGAGTCATGACTGAACAACAACAGACTAGAGAGGCACCAAGAAGCCTTCTAACTAAAATTCTGGGATTTTATCATGACTAAAAAGTGTGGCTAACCTCCATCAGCCAGGTCATCTCTCTAGATCCACTTTTTTAATGTAGAAATCCTCACAAAGCATGGGACCTCTCATCTCTATCATTCTCCTCTGCGATAGGTGGTAGGGGAGAGTAGATGAGCCATTTGCCATAGCCACAGAAGCACAGTGGGGAAACGTCACCCCCGAGAGCACTGCCAGCCTACCATAAATGAGATAATTCTTCAGTGATGGTCAGGGCTATGGGTGGAAATTCACACTTGGAAGTCAGGAAGAAATATAATTTTTAAGAACATAAGTCCTCTGCTGCCATTTTAGTAATACAGTAAACCATATTTTGTTATCTCTCTAACAACTTCTTTGATCGGAGGATCCCATCTATCAGGATTTGTATATAACTTAGTGAAGTAGGAACAACACCATAGTGTTGACCAAAGAAGCTTTCACTCTGTCCAGAAATTTCCTGGTAGATACAGTCACCAGGGCTACCTCTCTTCCCTTTCCCCTCCCTCTGAAACAGCACGTAAAATGGATATAAAATGTTCATTTTATCTGTCAGAATTGTGATTATGGTGGAGGGAGGCCCTGTAGCTCTTAACTGTTCTAAATTCAACAGCAAGAGAATGCCATGGGATGGTCTATACTTCCTAACAGTATAACCACAGAGTCATAGGATCATCTATTTAGAGTTGAAAGGGGTCTTATATTTAGTCCAATCTCTTCATTTTTACAGGTCAAAAACTGAGGACCCAAAATTTGAAATAATGTGTCCAATGTCACACAAGTAGTAAATGGTTGAACTGGGATTCATGATCAGAAATGACTTGAGTTGCTTTTTTTTTTTTTTTATCATTCCTGATATTAGGAAAAGCGGAAAATTTCATTAGATTTGACACTGGATCAGGTTATAAAGGTCATCTAATTTAGCACATTCCTTTTAAAGATGAAGAAATTGGGGCTAGAAAGGGAAATGATTCACCTAAGACAAGTACCAGAGTGGGGATTTTAACCCAAGTTCTCTGGTTCCAGGCTGAATCATTCCATTATATTACAAAGCAGTATAGGAGGGTCTATGTTGGGGAATATTCAGTGGAGGCTTGTAAGAATTAGAGCTGGAAAGAACCTTAGAGATGATGTAATCCTGACTTTTCATTTTACAAATGAGGAAACTGAGTCATAGAAATGTTAACTAAATTGCCTAGGGTCCCATAATTAGTAAGTAGCAGAGTCAGAAATAGGAAAGACATGAGAAAAGTTTTCCCTTACCCTGACTCAAAATGTCTACCACTTGGAATTAATTTGTTTTAATTATAACACATACACATTTTTAAAAATACAAATGCTCTGAAAGAATTAACACAGTGAAGCCATCTGTGAGTCATCTATACCTAAATGTGAATTAGTTCAGATTACTGTACTTTAATAGATTGATGGCACAGAATAAATGTAAATAGTAATTGTTTTCTGTTCTGGCCAACAACTCTGAGGGTCTTCCCCTTGCAGATCGATATTTTTGTGATGGCAAAATAGGCCATCTTTTATATCAATTTTTACCTAGCCATAATCATTGGATGGACCTTTCCTCAGGCAAGCTGAGAGCTGGGAAAGACCTTAATTTGGAAAGACCAAGATTCTCCACTGCATCCTAGGCTGTTACCAGTTGTCTCGACTTTTGTCTTTCCACTGAACTTGCATGACTCTGGAGAGAAAATGAGCCTGACAACTTTTTGAAACTCTGCCTCACTTAAATCCAATTTATGCGCAAGTCAAGACATCCTCCTTGTGATGTCATTGGTTCTCTGACAATGAAGTAAGAAAAAGAATCATAGTAACAGAAGAGGTGAGTCACAAAGGAGCAGGATTTGGACTGGATAGAGGACCAAGATGAGGTAATTTTGTAGGAAAAGGCATTTTTCAGGGAGAAAAGACCTGGATGTTAAGCCATGATGGAGAATTTTGAGCTTAAAGAATCTGAGAAGCAAGGCCCTGGGCCCTGTGTAGGTAGAGATGGAAGCCAAGTGGAAGGAGATAATTATAGAAAAGTATTCTCTATACTGCTCTCTCCTAACTTTGTCACCATGGCTCTAATGCCTTCTGATTCTCAAACTTTAGTCAGTGTCTGGGGCCTTCTAACCCCCTTTTCCCACTGATGAGTTCCTGCCAGGGCCCTCCATTTATCTATTTATCCATTTATCTATCTATCCATTTTTCTATCATCTATCTATCCACTAATCTATCATCTAGGGGCAGCTAGGTGATGCAGTGAATAGAACATCAGTGCAGGAGTCAGCAGGACCTGAGTTCAAATCTTGTCCCGGCCTGCGGGACAAGAACGCGGACCCTGGAAGAGGGTGAGGGACAGGAGACGCAAAGAATGGAGACAAGACAGGCTTTCTGATCAAGTCTCGTTTATTGAGGGGTAGGGTAGCAGTAATTATAGTGGTGAAAGAGGGAGTAGGGGGTTTACAGCAAGCAGCAGTGGGAGGGGTAGTAAGGTCAAGATAAACACAGGATGTTTCAGATATCTTACAAGGGCAGGATGTTTGCTCCCAGCAGCAGTCCAGACCTTTATCTTGATAATAGATAGCCATGGCTCCCCCCAGGTCACCCTTTTCTCTTATATAAAACAAGGTACTGTCCCTGGACCTGTGCCTGTCTTAGGTTGTCCTTATGGGGAAAGGTCTTACCCGTCATGGGGATAAAAGGTAGCTAGTATCCCTGGCTTAGGTTGACCGATCCTTGAAGGATCTTACCTGTCATTGGCTATCCAGGTCACTATGGGGGGACTGTACCTGTAGGCATAAGTCAGGATAACCGGTCTCAAGGCGATGATAGTGCACCTGAATGGGTTTTGCCAAAATGCCATCTACTTGGGCTTTTATAAAGGTCGTAAGTTTTTGGAGCAACCAAGGGACAAAAGATAGGAGAAGTAGGAAACCTAATATGGGGCCTAGCAAGGGGAGCAAGAAGGGCAGAAGCCCATTCATGCCACTCCAGAAAGGATTTTCAAAAAGTTCTCGGAGTCTCTTTATCAGGTCTTCCTGAAGCCTTTTAATCTTATTGCGGACTAGACCAGATTTGTTAGCATAAAAGCAACACTTTTCTTGCAGGACTAGATAGATGCCCCCTTGCTCAGCAGTTAAAAGATCAAGGCCCCAATGATTCTGCAGGACGACCTCGGCCAGAGAATCGATCTGGTCCTGGAGGTCGTTGATGGTACCTGAGGGGGCTTGAACATCATCAATTAGCTGGTTGGAGAGTTTTCATGTAGGAGTAGAGGGTTACCCCAAGGGCAGCAGTGCGGGTGGCCAAGGCGCTAGAGATGCCGAGCCCAACAGGGGGAGGGATGAGCACAATGGCACGCTTACTTCTGCCGGCAATATAGTGCAGGCAACAGGCTCATCTCCAGGAATTATATCAATATCGGGAAGGACGGTGGCTAACACACATAGACCGGTCCAATTAGTCGGGAGGGCAGGAAAAGCCATATTTCCTCCGCATACAAAAACTTGAAGGGGGATGGGACAGAGGGACTCAGAGTGGTTAATTATGGAGGAACAATTAGCAAAGGTGACAAAACCAACATCAACATCAAAGGAATCATTGCGTGGGAGACTTTGGAAACAAGGGGACTGGGACGGGAGGGGGGGGGCCTTTGGGGGGGGGCGGGAAATTGATGGGTTGAACACGGAAAGGGATCCCAAGAGAACAATTCTCATGGGATACGTTGCTGTTGTTAGGGAAAATGGCAAGAAGAATAGGCATGCCAAGGGTCATACATAGCCAACAATCTTCTGCCAGGTGGGGGTTGGATAAATTTAGTGCCATGAAGGTAGCCTCTAAAATACTGGAGGTTTGAGTATCAAGGTCAAGGCCTCGGGACTTGGGCAGTGCTAGGGGGTGATACTATAAAGGGGGGAACATGTCAGCAGCACTAGCGGGGTCCAGGGATTCGTCCCCAGGGGAGAGATTAGTAAGAAGGGGATATATTCTTTTGCTCGGCATGGGGCAATCAGTAAGAGTGGTACATTTAGGAGCGGGGGAGCAAGAGGCTTAGGGTCATCTTCCAAAGGCATGGTGATAGAAACAGAATCATCATCACATTTTCCACAACTTTCCACCTTTTCACATACTTTGTGATCGAGAGAGGGTTCTGAGCTGGCCTGGGGCTGCCCAAGACTCCCCTTCAAAAAGGAGGAGCCCTCCTTGATAATTTTGGAAACATCTTTATCATGGCGGTGAGTACACAGTAAATCATTAATACAATTCCAATAATTGAAAGCGGTAATAGGGATTTTTTCAGGACCAAAAGTCTGATAATAGTCATTGAGACAATCTCCAACCTGTCTCCACCGCCTTTCATCAATCGTTCCCTCTTGGGGGAACCAAGGACAGACATCCTTTAAAAAAAAACCAAAAAACTGAATCAAATCCTTTTTTATAACCTTTACTCCACGCATCCTTAATGAGTCTTTAAGACCCTCAGTAAATTGACCATTAACACTAATGTCCTGACCCATTGTATAGACGCCTCACTTACCTCAGGTCTCAATTCCTCGGGACAGGCGATCCCTAGGTAACCACTGTCAAGAAATCCTCGGCTGCAGCCTAATCACAGAGGTACGATCTAACAATTGCCAGCCCTCTCCCAAAGCTTATTCGGGCCCCACGTTTGGGCACCAATTGTCCCGGCCTGTGGGACAAGAACGCGGACCCTGGAAGAAAGGAGAGGGTGGGGGACAGGAGACGCAAAGAATGGAGACAAGACAGGCTTTCTGATCAAGTCTCGTTTATTGAGGGGTAGGGTAGCAGTAATTATAGTGGTGAAAGAGGGAGTAGGGGGTTTACAGCAAGCAGCAGTGGGAGGGGTAGTAAGGTCAAGATAAACACAGGATGTTTCAGATATCTTACAAGGGCAGGATGTTTGCTCCCAGCGGCAGTCCAGACCTTTATCTTGATAATAGATAGCCATGGCTCCCCACAAAATCTCACCTCAGACACTTGACACTCACTAGCTGTGTGACTTTGGGCAAGTCACTTAACTCCAATTGCCTCATCCTGGGTCATCTCCAGTCATCCTGATGAATATCTGGTGATTGGGCTAGATGACTCTGGAGGAGAAGTGAGACTGGTGACCTGCACAGCTCTCCCTCACTCAAAACAAAGTCAAGTGCAAATCATGTCATTATTTCTCCGATGGCATGGTCTTCTTTGGCAACAAAGGATGAACACACACACACATATCTATCAATCCTTCCATTTATCTATCTCTCTATCTCCCCAGTGCTAAGCACAATGCCCAGCATATAGGGCTTAATAAACACTTGTAGACTTGAGGCACTGGCTTCATAATTTTGCTCTCACTGCATCTGACTTTCAGATTGTGTTGAAAGCAGAACACTTTGTCCTAAATCTCTCGTGAATAAATCCAGGCTTTGAAGGAACCAGATGGTTAAAATAAAAAGATTCCACTGAAGGGCTCTCTGTCCCCTTATCTGTGGGGCTCTGGTCAATTTCATCTTCCACTGACTCTTCCCAAATGGGAAGATCTTCCTAGTGCTTCTAAATGTATTTTATTCCATTTATGTACTAAGTTTAATCAAGCAGACTATTCCTATGTTTGCTACTACACCACTTGTTGTAGATACACTCCTCATCTTGCAACCAATCAGCCTATTATAATGGATGCCACAACTAGGGAAGAGGAAAAATCATTTTCTTCAGGGCCTACAACAGTCACTATTCAAACACTGACAATTCAAGGAAGTCTGCGTCACATGTCCTTTGGAATGTTATGAAAAATTACCAAAGCTGTACTTTATCTCAGATGAAGATTTCACAGTTAAAAGACAACTCATCTGGCTTTCCAGTTCCCTTTTCTTTCTGACTGGTGACAAAGTTAATTAAGATTGTTGGAGAGGTATTTTTCCAATATCCGGGTCATTTTAATAGAGTCAAGGTCTTCCTGAAAAATGAGAGATGGAAGAAAGGAGGGGATTCTGTATATATTTCCTCAACCTCAAACCCTCCTCTGTTTTTCTGTGATTAAAACCAATCTGTGCTGTCCATCTTTTCCTTTGATCCTTTCATTTACTTCTCTAGAAAGTTCTAGGCATCTGGAACAGTCTATGAGGTATACTGCTCATGTGTTCATTTGTGTATCTCTCTAGCAGTGACCAGATGGGCCCTTCATAAGTTCCCAGAATGGCTTTGAGAATGTAAATGTCTAAATGCTCTAAATGTAATTGTCAAGTTAACTCTGACTTGAGAGAAATAACAAGGTCAGCTTTGCATATAGACAGCTAAATGAGCTGTTTGATTTAAGGGCCATGAAGAAGGTAACCCTGTCAGAAGATGTGACTCTATGTCTGGCTCTTTAACCAATATGACAGTGCTTCAAGGTCAATCATGATAGAAAAAATTACAAAGACATATTCAAAAAGAACAAATTAATGAACTCAGATCACTTAAAGAGATGCATAAGGACCTAGAACTTTTGTTCTTGATAGTAATTTGCTCTGCTGAGCTCAGGTCAGAGGCAGATTGCTTAATTTATGTGTGTGTATGTGAATGGCCCTAAATGATTGTTCTTTCCCTCGAAAAGGGGCAAGTGCAATTCATTGATTAATTAATCAAGAGTTTAATAAACACCTACCATGTATCAGGCACGTTGTTAGGTGTTGAGGACACAGAGACAAAAATATAAGCCCTTAAAGGTATTTATCCTCTACCAGGTGAGTTCTAAAATGTGTATTCTACAAGATAGCCCTTTAAACATTCAATAGCAATGTTTGATTCCCCATTAAGGCTACTTTTCTCTAAGTTAAACATCCCTAGTCCCAGACTGCTCCCACCCTACGTAGCAGCAAGCACCCTAGCATACCCAGGATGACCTTCTAGTACAAGTTCTTAGACCTGCTTTTTCTGAAAGGAAAGCAGTTTTTAAGGGGTCAACCATTTTACTTTAATCAAACACTTAGTTCAGGGGGAAAAGTCAGTACCCTGAACTTCATAGAAAATACAAACAAATTATAAGCAGAAATTACAAACAGAGAAAATAGCATAAAGACCAACAGACAAGACTTCCAACTATCTGGGAAATTAGCACAGATCAACAGACAGGTCCAACTGTCTGACCATTATATACACAGATAGTTACCAGAGAGAGAAGTACCAATATCTGGGTTTTCAAAGCCAGGGGGCTCTTTATTGGCTACCCAGAGTCTCATCTGGTCAAATCACAGGACCTCCTTCCAATGAGTGAGCCCCAAAGCAAAACGTCAGAGTACATATAGAGTCAGAAAGTATCACAACCCACATGCTTCAGTGCCTAATTACCAAAATGTGTGAAAACCTTCAAACAAGCAAGCCTTCCCTAAGCAAGCTTCCCTTAATGGGCTCCATGTGAAGTCTGTTAAATGGCAGGGAAGATCTTAAATTCCATTAACATTACACCCTATATATCTAAATTATATCCTTTCTTCAAGATCTTCCTCAGTTCCTACCACCTCCATCAAGGCTTCCTTGCCTTCAACATCCTACCAGTACCTATTTCAAACTATATTTCAACACAATAATTATTAAAACAGGGAGGAACCAAGATGGCAGAGTAGAAAGATTCACATATGCTAGCTCTGAATACACAGCCCATAAATTACCTGTAAAGAGGAACTCCCAACAAATTCTGGAGCAGTGGAAGTCATGCAGCAATGGAATGGAGGAGATTTCTGTTCCAGAGAGCCCTGAAAAACCGACCCCAAAGGTCTGTCACGCACTGGACCCGGAGCAGAGCCCAGCCCTGCCTTGGCCACGCAGCACCGAGAACAGCAGATCCGAGAGGGCTTCAGAGATGGAATCTCCCATGGCCGCAAAGGTCCCTCCGCCCACAGGTGCACAGGTCAGTGAGAGAACCTTCTGGACTGGCCGAGAGGGGAGGTAGGCATCTCCATAACTCAGGCCCCCTCAAGAGACAAAAGTGAGGGAAGCAGCAGACAGGAGCTCCCAAAGCAGGCAGGACCTCGGTTCCATTATTGAAAGTCTCTGCATAAACCCCTGAGGGAACTGAGACCTGTGAGGCAGCCCTGCCCCCACCTGAGAACCTGAACTTAATCCCACTGAATAGCAGCTGGGCCCGCCACTGAAAGCCCTGAGGCTGGGCAGCAGCATTTGAATCTCAGATCCCAAGCACTAGTGAGGCAGGGGTGGAGAGGAATCTCAGAAGTCAAGTAACTGGCTGGGAAAATGCCCAGAAAATGGAAAAAAAATAACACCATAGAAGGTTACTTTCTTGATGAACAGATATTTCCTCCTTTCCTTTCTGATGAGGAAGAACAATGCTTACCATCAGGGAAAAACATAGAAGTCAAGGCCTCTCTATCCCAAACAACCAAAACAGATATATCCAATGGGCTCAGGCCATGGAAGAGCTCAAAAAGGATTTTGAAAATCAAGTTAGACAGGTGGAGGAAAAACTGGGAAGAGAAATGAGAGAGATGCAAGAAAAGCATGAAAAACGGGTCAATACCTTGCTAAAGGAGACCCAAAAAAATGCTGAAGAAAATAACACCTTGAAAAATAGCTCACTCAATTGGCAAAAGAGCTTCAAAAAGCCAATGAAGAGAAGAATGCTTTAAAAAGCAGAATTAGCCAAATGGAAAAAGAGGTTCAAAAGCTCACTGAATTTAATAGTTCTCTCAAAATTAGAATGGAACAGATGGAGACTAATGACTTTCTGAGAAACCAAGAAATCACCAAACAAAACCAAAAGAATGAAAAAATGGAAGAGAATGTGAAATATCTCATTGGAAAAACAACTGACCTGGAGAATAGATCCAGGAGAGACAATTTAAAAATTATGGGACTAACTGAAAGCCATGATCAAAAAAAGAGCCTAGACATCATCTTTCATGAAATTATCAAGGAAAACTACCCTGACATTCTACAACCAGAGGGCAAAATAAGTATTGAAGGAATCCATCAATCACTGCCTGAAAGAGATCCAAAACGAGAAACACCTAGGAACATTGTGGCCAAATTCCAGAATTCTCAGGTCAAGGAGAAAATATTGCAAGCACCTAGAAAGAATTCCAGTATTGTGGAAATACAATCAGGATAACTCAAGATCTAGCAGCTTCTACATTAAGGGATCGAAGGGTGTGGAATAGGATATTCCAGAAGTCAAAGGAACTAGGACTCAAACCAAGAATCACCTACCCAGCAAAACTGAGTATAATACTTCAGGGGAAAACTGGTCTTTCAATGAAATAGAAGACTTTCAATCATTCTTGATGAAAAGACCAGAGCTGAAAAGAAAATTTGACTTTCAAACACAAGAATGAGAAGAAGCATGAAAAAGTAAACAGCAAAGAGAAGTCATAAGGGACTTACCAAAGTTGAACTGTTTACATTCCTACATGGAAAGATAATATTTGTAACTCTTGAAACTTTTCAGTATCTGGGTAGTTGGTGGGATTACACATACACACACATACACACACGCACACACATGCACACACACGGAAGCACACACACATACACACATGCACGCACACACAAAGATGAAGAGCACAGAGTGAATTGAATAGGATGGGATCATATCTTAAAAGAAATTAAGGTAAACAGTGAGAGAAAAATGTATTGGGAGGAGAGAGGGAGAAATGGAATGGGGCAAATTATCTCTCATAGAAGAGGCAGGCAGGAGATTTTTAGTGGAGGGAAACAGAGGAGAGCTGAGAGAAAAACATGAAGTTTACTCTCATCACATTCGACTAAAGGAAGGAATAAAATGCACACTCATTTTGGTATGAAAATCTATCTTACAATACAGGAAAGTAGGGGAGAAGGGGATAAGCAGGGTGAGGGGATGATGGAAGGGAGGGCAATGGGAGGAGGGAGCAATTTGAAGTCAACACTTGGGCAGGGACAGGAGCAAAAGACAGAATCGAATCAATGGGGGGCAGGATAGGATGGAGGGAAATAGTCTTACTCAACATGACTGTTATCGAAGTCATTTGCAAAACTACACAGATATGGCCTATATTGAATTGCCTGCCTTCCCAAAGGGAATGGGTGGGGAGGGAGGGATGGGGAGAATTTGGAACTCAAAGTTTTAGGAACAACTGTTGAGTATTGTTCTTGCTACTAGGAAATAAGAAATATAGGTAATGGGGAATAGAAAATCATCTGGCCCTACAGGACAAAAGAGAAGATGGGGACAAGGGACGGGAGGGATGATAGAAGAGAGGGCAGATTGGTGATAGGGGAAATTAGAATGCTCAGTGTATTGGGGTGGGTAGAGGGGACAAATGGGGAGAAAATTTGGAACCCAAAATTTTGTGAAAATGAATGTAAGAAGTTAAATAAATAAATTTATATAAAAAAATAATTATCAAAACAATTTGATACTGGCTAAGAAATAGAATGGTGAATCACTGGAATAGATTAGGTACAGAATATACAATAATTATCTAGCATTTGATAAACCTAAAGATCCAAGTTTTGGGAATAAGAACTCATCATTTGACAGAAATTGCTAGGAAAACTGAAAAGCAGCTTAAAAATATTAGGCATAGATCTATATCTCATATCATATACCAAAATTAGGTCAAAATGGATAAAGGATTTAGACATAAAAGATGATATCATATGCAAATTAGGGGATCATAGGGAAAATGTGGCTATCATAATCTACGGGTAAGAGTTAAACAAGAGATAGAGAGGATCATGGGAAATAAAATGGATAATTTTGATTACTTGGAATTAAAAGGCTTTTACACAAACAAAACTAGGGCAACCAAAATTAGAAGGAAAACAGGAAATTGGGGAAATTTTTTGCAGTAAGTTCTCTGATAAGGGCTTCATTTCTCAAATATATAGAGAATTGAGACAAATGTATAAAAATAAGAGCCATTTTCCAATTTATAAATGGTTAAAGGACGTGAACAGATAGTTTTCAGAAGAAGAATCAAAGCTATCAATAATAATATGAAAACATGCTCTCTAAATCACTACTAATTAGAGAAATGCAAATTAAAACAATTCAGATACCACCTGAAACCTATAGGATTAGGAAATGTGACAGAAAAGAAAAATGACAAGTGCTAGGGGATATGGAAAAATTGGGAGACTATTGAAGTTGTGAACCATTCCAGCCATTCTGGAGAACAATTGAAACTGTGTCCAAAGAGCAACAAAACTGTGAATACCGTTGACCCAACAATATGAGTAGTAGGTCTTTATCTCAAAGAGACCAAAGAAAAGGAAAAAAAGACCTATATATACAAAAATACTGATAGCAGCTCTTCTTGTGGTGGCAAAGAAATGGAAATCAAGGGAATGTCCTTGAACTGGGGAATAGCTGAACAAATTCTGGTATATGGTTGTGATGGAATACTATTGTGCTATAAGAAATGATGAGCAATATGGTTTCTGAAAAAAAACTTGGGAAGATCTATGAGTACATATAAAGTGAAGTGAGCAGAACGAAGAAAACATTGTACACAGTAACAACAATATTGTAAAATTGTTGTACATATTACAATATTGTAATATTGTAAAAGACCAAGCTACCCTAATCAAGACAATGATCCAAGACAATTCCAAAGGACTATCCACCTCCAAAGATGAAAAAAGCTATCCACCTCCAAAGAAAGAACTCATGAACTTTGAATGCAGATTAAAACACTTTTTTAACTTTCTCTATTTTTCTTGGGGTTTTTTTGTTTTCTTTTGCAATATGGTTAACATGGTAGCATGACTTCACATGTGTAATTGATACAAATTTCTTGCCTTCTTAAGGGAGAGGCAAGAGAGAATTTATAGCTCAGAAATTTTTTTAAAAATCAATGTAATTTTTTTACATATAATTGGGAAATATCTTGGAAATTGAGAAATATTTAATAAAATAAATAAAAACATGTTCAAAAATGCTTCCTTGCCTTCAGCCTCAAGAATGTCACCCTTCTCTGAACTCTTCCACAATTTTTTCTTCCCTGACTTATTTGGAATTTGTCGCATGCTCCTTTGTATCATTAGTTATTTCTTAGCTTTTGTGTCTATCTCCTTTAGATTCTAAGTCTTCTAGAGGCAGGCATTGGGTGAAACAGGGCTGATTTTCCAGTTTTACTTGTTGAAAGGAGGATTGCATAGAAGTATGTGACAAAGTCCAGTGGCCTTGGAATCCCAGCTCTGCCTCATCCTAGCTATGTGGTAGTAGGTAAGTCATTTAACCTCTCAGCCATAACTGTAAATGAGGACGATAAAACTTGTATCATTTACAGTCACAGGGTTGTCTTTAGTCTGACATTAAAGAACCAGTGCTGCTACTGAGCAAACCACTACACCCATTCTTTCTCCCTGAGGGCCCTTTTGCTCTGTTCATGGAACAGGTTTAATCCTAGAGAAACCTGGCTTATAATGAGGACAAGACTACCCTTTCTCACACTTTCCAACTTGTTAAACCTCCACCCCAATGTTCTGGGGAAAAATTATTTAAAGCTTAGTCTAGTCTATGTCCCTACAAAATGGGGAGTTAAAAAAAAATACTCAATGCATGGTATAAATCAGGGATGGGAAAGGTATTTACTACTTGTGAAAAAAAAATACAAAGAACTCATAAATATATGTATTAACACTACGACTAAAAAGAAGATATAGCAACTTGTAACTACAGTTACAATCACTTGGGGCTCTGAAACTTACACCTATGAGAAGGAAAGCAGTTTATGAGATTTCTGACTAGAATGCCATTTCATTTTGACTCAAAGTTCATACCTTCTGGCAAGTCAGGTGGGTGTGTCTTCTCCTCTTGTCTGTGGTGGTTTTCTCTAAAGGAACTGCCTTCCTTGGACACCAGTCCATTCTATCCTTTAGACCCTGAATATTATGACCTCTTCAATACACACAAGGTCATCTTGAAGGCTAGATACACTGACCTTAAGAATGATGTTTGATTACCTATTCATGTAAGGAAACACAAAGTGGAAAAGGCAGCCCTGGGGGAAGGTCACTTGTTTGAGTACTTACTCCACCTGAGGGTGGCAATGAGGTGGAGGAAAAGAAAATAGGTCCTCCTACTATCTGTCATTTCCCCCCTTTCGCCCTCTACCATGAGGAGTCTAGAGACAGAATTCACAGCTTAACCACTTATCAAAATTTAAGAAAACTTGAAATAAGAGACGAACTGGGAGCTGTTTCTTCTTTTAACTGGTGACACACCCTTCACCCTTCTTGTATAATGTGTTTGTGTAGTGATTGGATTTAGAGCTAGAAAGGACCGAGATCTGATCCAACTGCTTCATTTTATAGTTAAACTGAAGACCAAAGCCTATACAGAGGAAGTGACTTGCACAAGGTCACACAGGTAGCAAACAGAGGAACTACAATTTGGATTCCAAGCCAAGTCTTCTGACTCCAAATCCTGGCTCTTTCCTGATGCTTAGCACAAGGTAAATACTCAGTAACAACTGCCTGCATTTAGAAAGCGCTTTAAGATTTACAAAGTGTTTCTCCTCCTAACCCTCTGAGGTTGGTAAAGTAAGTATTATACCCATTTTATCAATGGGGAAACTATCTTAAAAGTTTAATAACATTCTTAGAATAATATGGCTATTAAGTATCTGTGATGGAGTGCTTGGGTACATGTGCTTTGGGTTGCAATTTTAAAATCACTTTTCTCCTAGTCTCAAAATACTATCCCAGGTAGTTTCTCCCCAACCCAAGGACACAGCATGCCCCAGCAACAACCATTATCTCCCTCCTGCTACATGAGCCAGCTGCACCTGTAGAACTTATTAATCTGATCCAGCTGTGTACTGGCTGAACTGTCTGTGTACTGGGTCATAACAACATTTACTACTCACTGACCAATCATGTATATTCTAGACTTAGACGTGAGTATACTCCCTTACATTTATCTTGTCTAACAAGACGTTGATGGGAGTAACCTGATATTTCTGAGCTAGCCCTGACCATTGGTTGACTTAGTGACGGTTTAGGTCTAAAACCCCACCTCCAAGTGGCCCCCACCTTGGGCTATTTCCCAGTGAATTCTGGGTAAAATACCTGCACAGTAGATACCAAACGTGTATGTTCCTTTAAGAACTAACTACTTCTTAACCACTCCCTATTCCCATCCCAAAACACCTAGCTAGCATATTTGGCACATGTTTCTTACAACATATTTTACCTGTATCCCTCTAAGGTTGAAGGTTCCCTAAGAACTCTTGCCCACTGAAAAGTTTAATAGATCTTTACCTTGACCTCAACAATGCTTGAGTTTGAGAATTCCTTTCAGGTGGCTTGCCCCTAGTATCCTGGTCTTTGTGGGGGTCTTACCACACCACTTCTTCCGGCCCTCATCGTCTGAACTAGAAATTGAACCCCAAATTTCACTTTGCCCAGGCCAGTGTTATATTTCCACCACACCACACTGTCTCAAGACTTTAGAAGTTTTCTAAAGTACCTTCATCAAAATGACTCTATGAGGCAGAGAATACAAGGATTTATCCTTACTTAAAGGTTACAGAGACAGCTAGGCAGTGCAGTGGATACAATGCTGGACTTGGAGTCAGGAAGATCTGAGTTCAAATCTTGCCTCAGACACCTGATAGCTGGTGAGCCTGGCAAGGCACTTAACCTCTGTTCGCTTCAGTTTCTTCAAGTATAAAATGAGGATAATGACAGCACCTATCTTAAAGTGTTGTGGTGAGAAATTGAAGAGATAATGCAATTTAACGTGCTTTATAAACCTAAAGTTCTATATAAATGTTTTAATATCATCATCATCGTCATCATCATCATCATCATCATCATTATCATCATCTTCATATCACTGTGCAGAACTGAATTTCAGAGAGGTCAGCGTGCCCAGGGTCACACAGCTCAGTGTAAGACACATTCTCCAACTCTAGGTCACCAACCCTCAGGTCCAACATTCTTTTCAATACTTCCTGCCGCATTTCAATGACTATGGGTTGATGATGACAGTGATAACCAGACTGATTCATCTAGTCCCACTAGTTTCCTTCATGAACTCTGTGCTTAACCAAGCTCCATTATTCAAACTCCCTAATGCTGTGTTTCTGCCTTTCTTCATGCTGTTGCTGACACCTGGAATGTCCTTCTTCCCTCCCCTCTCCATGGGATCCGAAGTGGAAAGGTCCTTCAGAGGCCATCTATTCCACCTCTCTCATTTTACAGATGTAAGAGGCATCAGAGGTGGTCTTTAAACCCAGTCCTCTGACTTGAGAGTTAGTGCCCCCTCCACTGGACCATGCTGTCTGTCACTTTTGCCTGTTGCAACATCTCTCCTTATAAGACCCAGCTCAAACAGCACCTGCTCCTTGAAGTCTCCTTATCCCCACCATTGACCATAACCCTCCTCTCCACTGAGTGTCCATACTACTTTGGGATCTCTCTTCCAGCACTTATCCAATTCTTCATGCTATCACAGGATTTTTTATTTATTTATTTTTTTTTTTTGTGGAGGAAGGAAGCAGGAGTTGGTACCTGTTCTCCTGGAACACAAACTCATTTTTGCACTCTCACATCTAGTAGATTGCCTTGCATGCAATCCACTGCTAGCACATTTTTCCTCAGATAGCTTGCAGTTCTCTCAGTGGATTTTTCTCTTCATGCAAAATAAAACCAACTGCATCATGAAAGGATGGCAGATTCATGGTTTATATTTGTAGAGTATTTTAAGGTTTGCATAATGTTTCCTCATAATGCCACTCTGAGATTGAACAAGTGTTAGCACTGCACATTTTACAGATGAGGAAACTGAGGCTTGGTGTGGTTGAGCAACTTGCCTAGCTAGTAAGCATCAGAGTTGGACTTAAACTCAGGCCTTCCCACTCTAAGACTATCGGTCTTTCCACTGCACCACACTGCCTGGGGAACTATGGAGCCATGGGTATGATGTCCAGAGATTTTTCTTCATCATGGGATAATCACAGGTTAACTGCTCCAGGGGAAGGGCTGCCTGGTTCCTGCCTGGCTATTATGCCCCACAGGTAGTAGTACTCTAACTCCTACATTAGTCATCTGGTTTCCTCATTTAGCTGGGCCCTTGGTGGACATTTATGTGACCTAGACATTCCTCTGTCAATTTTTGTTATGTTTGCAGCATCTTCCTGAGAGCCCCCTTTTAAAATAAACATATGCCCAATGACAGCAGGGGCCATGCTTTCATACATTCCATGCTATGAATTTCAGTAAATAACCACTTCAGTATTTATGGAGTAACATGACCCAGATCTTCACAAGCCAAAAACTTCAGGCTTAAATCAAAATAAGGTTCTAAGGAGCACTCTGACAATTTTTTTCTTTCAGTTCTACTTTATTATTTATTGAAGTTCTTTGTTGAAGTTTTTTCCATCTTCCACACTTCCCTTCTCTCTCACTCTGCCCTCATCTCTACCACTTCTGAGAAATAATTATTTTTTTTTCTAGTCAACTAATATAGAAACCTCTTTAGAGCTGCAATATTTTACCTTCACTATCTCCCTCATCAGACATCAGCAATGCAATAACACATGTGCTTTTGGGGGCTTGATGCCAAAACCCTGCCCTGTTGTTTTCATTCTGTGATGCATAAAAAGTTTAAGAGACTTAGTTTCTGGGTAATTAATCACTTTATTAATCATTGGTAGGGGCTAATTAATAAAAGGGATCAGTGACACTCTTTGTCAAAGACCCCTTATGGAACACACTCAATGCCTATATGCCCTTGGAAGAGTGGGTGTTCCTGAGAATAGCAATCAATTCTGATTAGGGGGCAATTAATGAAAAGAACAAACATTATAATGAGAGGTAGACCTATTCTAATGAGGGGCTGATGGATGAGACTGATCACTCTCCCTCCCAGACCACCCCTAACATCAGGCAATCTGAACAAAGGATTTACCTCTCCTCAGACCCGGCTGAGTGACCACAATGGATAGAATTCACCTCAGATTGAATTCCTTGTAAGGTTTTCTAATTGAGTGAGTAACAATTCCAAGATTCATCTCATCATTCCTCTGCCCTTTAGAGAATTAAGCTTTGACCTAATCTCCAAATGAGGAAGGGAAAAAGTCCTGGATTTCCCCAAAGTAATAGTTGGTTATTTAATAATCTCCCTTTCATTTTAATTCTTCTATGCAACATGACTAACATGAAAATGTGTTTAATAAGAATGTATGTATAGAACCCATATAAGATTGCATGCCATCTCAGGAAAGGAGGGGGGAGGGAGAGGTAGAAAAATTTAAGACTTATAGAAGTGATTGTTGAAAACTGAAAATGAATTAATAAAATAATAATCATTTCTCTCAGTTCCTAAGAGATAAATGTCATTTCTGTGAGTAATTTATATCCCAAGTTTCCTCCTTCTCATAGTGCTTTCTCATGGAGCAGTAAGGTCCATAATATTATTTTAAATGGTTTGTTCCACCTTGGACCTAGATTCAAATCCTGGCTTGGTTACTTTCTTCTTGTGTAACCTTGGGCAAATCACCTGAACTTTCTGAGCTTATTTCCTTCATCTGTAAAACTAAAAGGACTGAACTAAATAATCCTTAAGGCACCTTCCACTCTAAAACCTATACACCTATAGTCAGTATGATTTTGATTTGCTGTTCTAGTTGCAAGGTGGGAGGAGGAGGGGTGTAAGAGGGACAGAGCAGGGAAGAGCTTGACAAATGTGGTGAATTCCCCAAGCAACCTGAAGAGCCTTTGTTTGGAGGAACCTATGCCCTCAATTACCATGCTGAGAGGCCACAGAACTCCAACTCCTCTCCAGAGAAGAGAGCTTTGTCCGAAGTGATGGGTTGTCTGGGTGTCAGAAGAGGGACTTCTATCAAAGAAGCTGCCATCTACAGAATTTGTAAACGCAAATAGTCAGATTGGATCACACCTTTTATTTTTGACTTCCTTTTCGTGTTTGGTTGGTTATGGTCTTTCCTTCTCGAAGAGGAACAAAATGACATCACTATCTTAGAGGCAAGAGTATCTGACTGTGGCTGATCAGACCAGTACCAGCTCAGGATTCTCTGCCATAGGTCAGGCACAAATAGTCTATGTGAACATGAGGTGGATTCTCTAAATCTGTGCATTTCGACTTTCTTTTGAGCTACTTCAATTCTGCTTCTGTCATAGAGCACAGCACCTTCTCTGATGTGGGCATGCCATGCTGAGTGGTCCTGGGCCAGTGTCTCCCATGTCACTCAATCAATTCCAGAGTTCTTTAGAGAGACCTTGAGAGTTTCCTTGTATCGCTTCTTCTGACCACCATGTGAGTGACTTCCTTGCATGAGTTCTCTATAAAATAGTCCATCAAGCTTTCTTTTTGCCTTCCATTTAGAAGGCAGACCTGTACACAGAAAAGTCCGCTGTGCCTTTGCAGTCTTTCACAGCAGGAACTGGAAATACCTTCCTTGGGACAGAAGCATGTGGAAGTTGCATAGGTCTGCAAGTACCTGACAGGAGAGCTCTGAAGAATAGGTTGTTCGCAGTCTAAGAAATGTCAGCATCCAGGGCACTACTGATTTTCCAGCAGAAGGGAAGGAAAGAAAGATTTGTAAATACCTTTTTGGCTAAAGAGTCTAGTTCATGGATGATATTTGTGAAAGTGAAGATTTTCAGTCCCCTAAGAGCATGATCTTGGAGTCTAGAGACACTGGAGCCAGAGAAGTAAGATTTCCTAATCAAGACCCACCCACCATTATTGTCTTGTAGGCAATCCCAAATTCCAGAGTTGATGTCAGTGTAAGTTCCCACTGCTTTCCAACATGGGCTCTATGCTCTGGCCAAGCTCCATTACTCACACTCCCTTATCCTGTGCTTTCCTTTCTCCATGCCTTTGTTCATGCTGCTGCATATACTTAGAGTACCAATGTTTTCATTTGGATTTTTCCTTATAATTAGTATAATTAGTAGCAGCAAGCTGCTGACCTATACCATCAACAGAAAGATTTACACCGGAACCTTGGGAGTAGCAGCTCCCATCTCCTTTGCCCTTCCCCCTGACCACCATTGCTGCTTCCAGATCAACCCTTGTAGCCATGATCTGGGGAAGCAGCTACTCTGGAGGAGTCAGTTCTTTCCACCAACTTCCAACCAGATGTTACACATAGGGTAAGTAATCCATCCTGGCTAAAGTGGCAAGTCATCCTACGGGACAGGCAAGTCATATCACCACCATCTCTGCTCAGACCCTGATGGGAACAGCCTAGCACCAGGAACCCAAGAACCTTGGGAATAGCCCAGTACCTATGGCTATCATTCTGGGAAACAACCTCTGTGGACATGAAGCCTGGCAACTACTCCTGAATTATTATAATCACATTTATTGAAGACCAAGTCAAGAGTTCTTGCCACAAAATCCTTGACACTATCAAATGTTTCATCACCAGAAATGGATATGATTTTTATTAGTGAAAATAACATAAAGAAGAGGCACTATCATCTGCTTTGCAGTTGTACCCTAAGGTCCATGGGACCTTTCCATTTGACTTTATATCTGATTTGCAGCTGGAATTTTCCATCTATCTTTTCTCTCCATTACAATGTAAACTCAAGAATAGGAGTTTTTTAATTTTTCTATTTGTACCCCCAGTACTGAGCATAGTGCTTTGCACATAGTAGGCACCTTAATAAATGTTTCATCCATCCATTCATTTTCTATTCTTTACATGCTTCTCCAGCATTGGTAATACAAAGACAAAACAGAACAGTTCCTATCTTCAAGATGCTTCCCTGATGAATATATACAATATATACACAGATCAGCTCTGTATAATCAACAGATTATACAGAGAAAGGAGCCAAGGACACATAAGACAAAGTATTCTGGGAAAAACTGAGGTGGCAGAGCACCCTAACAACTGCTCTTTATGAATACTGGGTTATTTTTTGGCTCTGTACATCTTACTATGGAAAGTTGAGGGTTAGAATTCTAAGTGGAGATTTCTGGGATTTTCCCAGAGAAGTCAAGCTCCAAAATGCCCATTTGCCTTTCTCGTTTGTCATCTTCAGTCACAAGAGCAACCCTTTTAGACAGAATTTCCTTTGCGAATGCTCTGTGGTTCTGTGCTCATTTACTCAAATGTGAGTGATCAGAAATGAGACTCATCTTGCTCATCCGTTGTTTCTTAAACAGTCAACAAACCTGGGACTAGAGCCTAGAATATTACAAAACCCTTCTCTACTGGACAAATTGACTCTAGCTGTCACTTAGCTCTGGAGCGAAGGCTTCCTTAGAGATGATCAAATATCAGGGTCCTACCCTCATGAACATGAGATTAGAGGATTTTAAACTTGAAGGGACCTTAGCAAACTTTGGCTCAATCCCATCCTTTTGCAAGTGAGATGCAGAGCAGCCAAGTTATTTATTCAGCACTATAAGGCTGGTAAATAGCAGGTGTATGATCCGATCCTCATCTTCTGATTCTAAATTTTTTCAAGTGTATTTTCCTTTAGTAGTGATGAACTTGTACTAGTTCACCTACAGTCTCAACTAGATTTTGTAGGACTGCTAGTTAATGAAACCAATCTGTAGAACCCAGAGACACAGTCCCCTGTCTTTCCAGAGCCCATGTGTTTAGATAGAATCTTAAACCAACTGTTTCTATTGTACTTCAACGCCCAATCTAAATCCTAGTACTTCCTCTGAAAATAAATCATCTATTCCCTGGTTGGTCTCTTCCTTCTGCTCTCTGCTGC
This sequence comes from Bettongia penicillata ogilbyi, assembly GCA_023548195.1. Taxonomy (NCBI): domain Eukaryota; kingdom Metazoa; phylum Chordata; class Mammalia; order Diprotodontia; family Potoroidae; genus Bettongia; species Bettongia penicillata. Next base: position 19,841 of record JAJHZJ010000881.1, on the reverse strand, counting down.
AAATGAATTACAGTAATGACCAATTTCTTGATTTAAAGGGATATTGCTAATTCAACAAAAAGGGTCATTTGTTTTTATTTTGGGGGGTGCTTGGAAGGAATGGATTTCAACATGGTATTCAAGCAAACTGCAATGTATTCCTCCAATGGATTAGAGTAATCTAATATTCAAACTATGCAAACCTACATCTCTCAGAACAAAACTCTTGGGATGGTTCACTGAGGGATGAGTTAGACAAAATTATGTAAGATTGAACATCAAAATCAAGAAGTAGCCTGTCAACGTTGTAAGCCAATCCTGACCACCAGGCAGCCCCTCCTAGCCTAAAAGTGAATCTCTGGAAAGAATTTGCACATATGATGGGTGGAGAGCAAAAGCAGAGAAGCTGTTTAGGGGAAGCAAAACCAAGCCAAATTTAGTCAGCAGTTTCCAAGTAAAAGGCAGGATAGTAAAAGTTCATGGTCAGAATGTATTCCCTGCCCTTCAGTATCCTTAGCCTCTTTCGGTCATTTCATTCAGTCCTGTTCTACTCTGCATGACCCCATTTGGGGTTTTCCTGGCAAAGATACTGGAGTGGTTTGCCATTTTCTTCTCCAGCTCATTTTACAGATAAGGAAACTGAGGCAAACAGAGTTAAATGACTTTCCCAGGGTCATACAGCTAGTAAGTGTCTACGGTCAGATTTAAACTCACATCTCCTTGACTCCAGGCCCAGCACTTTATCCACTGTGCCTAGATGCCTTTATCTTTAGCTTTCTTCAAACCACAGCTCAAGTGCCACCTCCTACATAAGACCTTTCCTGATACTCACTACACATTTATGATGTATTTTTACATATTTTATGCAAATATTAGAAAGCTCCCACCTGCTTCATTTCATCTTCCTCTCTAGCTACGTCATTTGACCCCCTCTCCAATAGTAGAGAACCATGTTCTTGAATGGAGTCTATCAATGTACTCCTCTGTGACCCCCATTACCATCTGTATACTTTTCTGGACCAAGGCGGTGCTCTTCCCTGGCAACTTTCCCTTATACGTGTAGTTTCTCTCATTGGAACATGAACTCCTTGAGGGCAAGACTCTTTGCCTTTGCATTTTTGTCCTCAGCATTTGGCACAGTGCTAGGCACATAGTGATTCTTAGAAAAATAATCTTTTATTTGTTCCTACTTACTTATTTGTGCACTTGCTACTTGTGTACAAACTCTTTGAGGGCAGGAATTATCCAATTTTTACTTGACTTTACCACTGCCTAGCCCAGGGCCTGGCGCAAAGTAGGTGCTTAATAAATGCTTATTGAATGAATGAAAACCAGGCAGAGACCAGTACTTTTTGACAGAAAAGTACACCATAAAATCAAATTAAAGTGGAACAAGAAAAGTCTGTTCATGAAAGGCCCAAGATTTTTTAAAAAGACGAAGAAGTTTTTTAACTGGAGGGGCAAAAGAATACAGAAGCTATGCATATCTAATTAAGGTGGGTGGAAAGTACTAAATTTGTTCCCTGCCTGGCCTGTAAAAATAGAAAGGAGAAGAGAAAAACCCGAAGGGAAATACAACTCAATGCACACATATGGCTGTCAGCTCCCTCCATGCTGATTCAACTCAGCCTGCTCAACAAGTCAGCCTTCAGAAAGATGGAGTGGGTTTTCTACTCTGTTAGTCCTCAAGGTGCTCTCCCATTGGAGCTACCTGTCAATAAGACTTATTTGAAATGATGACGGCAGACAATGAACTATTAAACAGCTGGTTTCTGGGAACTAACAGCCCACTTTCCACACTTCAAGAGAGACAATTAAAATAGAATGCTTCACTTCTCCTGAGCTGGTAGAGTTCCCACAAAACTGAGCTCAGCCAACAAATCACATTGCACACATATCTTGTGGGGGGAGGGGGAAGAAGATCTTGCATGTCTGAACTAGTAAATAGAAACATGTAAACTAATAAACAGAATTTGATTGGTAAATTTCCATAGGGCTGTCTATCCTTAGGTAGCACAGGACACACTTTCACTCTATAAACTTAGGTGGCTACCTATTATGTGGAGGATCAAATGCAAACTCCATTTAGCATTTCAAGCTCCTTCCTACCTTTCCAGTCTTCTTACACATCATTCACATTCACCAATTCAGTGGTTCAGCCACTCAGTCTACTTGCTGATCCTCAGACTTGATGCTCCATCTCCCATCTCTGAGTCTGCAGTGATTGTTGCCCATTTCTGGAAGGTTTTCCCTTTTCCCTCAAGTAATCCTTGTTTTCCTTAAAGACTCGGTTCAAGCATGACTTCCAGAAGGAAGCTTTTCTGGGCCCCAAAGGAAAGATTCTTGAGGTTCTGTTTTTCTCTCCCCTTCCTTTCCCTTCCCCTCCCTTCCCTTCACTTCCTCTCCCTTCCCATCTATACACTTTCCCTTGGCAGTCTCATCCACTCTTGGAGTTCTGGCCATAATCTCTATGCTTTTGATTTCCCAGTCTACATCTATAGCTCCAACTCTTCTCCAGAACTGCATTTTTGAATGTTTGCTAGAAATCTTAAGAAGGTCCTGGTGGATCTGAAACTATTGATGTTCAAAACTGAGTTCATTTTTCTCTGCAGAATCAGCTCCTTCCCTTGGGTGTCTGAAGGGTGTCTTAGTGACTCATGCCCCAAATCTCAGAGTGACCTTTGATTTAGTCATCTTATTCATTCTCATTATCCAGTAGGAAAGGAGTAATGAGAAGGGTATCTACTATGCACCAGGTACTGTGCTAACCACTTTGACAAACGTTATCTGATTTGATTCTCACAATAAATCTGTGAGGTAGGTGCTTTTATGATTCCCATTTTACACATGAGGCAAACAGAGGTTCAATGACTTGTCCCAGGTCACCTAGCTAGAAAGCATCTGAGGCTGGATTTGAACTTGTCTTCCTGACTCAAGGGCCAGCGCCCCATCCAATGAACCACCTACCTATCTCAATGGTGCCAAGTTCTGTAGATTCTACCACCAAAACACATTTTGGATCTGTCCCTTCTGAATTCCCATCATCATTATTGTCACCCAGATCAGGTCTTCACTTTCTGCTTTCTCTTGTACGATGATTTTCTACTGGATGTCGTCATTCCCAGCAGTTTCCCTCCACTGCTTCCTCATTTAACCTGCATATTAGTGTCAGACTAACTTTCCTAACACTCCGACCATGTCACTCTACATCTCACACATCTTCAAGGAGTTCCCATTTCATTCACAAATTCCTCACCAAGGTTTGCAGGGCTCAACACTACAATGAAAACTGCAAAAGAGTCCTGGAATTTGGGTCAGAAGACTTCAGTTTAAATTCTAGCCTTACCCTGTGCAACTCACTGAATTAGCTGGGCTGCAATCTCTGCCCTGTAATATAATGATCTGAATATGATTACAGTTTATCTTATTTCCAGGTTATTATATTATTATTTATTTAATAGACACCATTATTTTATTATATAGGTAACATTAATATATAATTATATATAATTTATTATATTGTTATCTATTTGATAAATATATTCTATTATATATGATAATATATATCAATATGATGCAATTATATTTAAATAATACACAGTTTATGTTATTATTTCATAAATACATATCATATATTTCTGCAATGTTATATTGATATATAATTACATATTGTATACTAAGTTAGATACAGTTTATCATATTATTTAATTACAGCTTCATATTCTAATATTCTTAATGCATATGCTATAATCTTCTCATACATGTATCTTATGCTCTACCTAACCAGGTAACTCAAGATTTCCCAGCCTCTGCTTCACTGGCTCTTTGAACTTTTGCCTATGTAGTTCCCACTGCCTGGATCACTGTGCTTTTTGAAATCTATTTCTGAAGGCCTAGCTCAAATGTAACCAGTTCCAGAAAGCTTTCTCTCATTATGCCCAGCCAGATGCAATCCCTCTCTCTCTCTGTCTCTCCCTCTCCCTCCCTCTTCTCTCTCTCTCTCTCTCTCTCTCTCTCTCTCTCTCTCTCTCTCTCTCTCTCTCATATGCAGTAGGTGGAAATACTTGTACCCTTTCCTCCCTCCCTCCTACAAGTTGCATAGCATTTGAGGATGAACACAAAGGTAAGAAGGGTAGCTAACATACTGGATAACACGCCGACAACCAGATCCAAGAGATTTGACAAGTTAGAGCATGTGTTGGGCTGAATTTAATAAGATGAAATTCATACTAATGATTCATAATAAGTTTTTCTGTGATACATCACCTTTCTTATTGTTCTTTATGTACACATTGTGTCTCCCCCCACTAGATTAACAGATTTTTAAAGGCAGGGAATATATATCTTCTATCCCTTGCATTATTGCCTCGCACATAGAAGACAAGGAATACATGTGCTGAATTGAAGTAACATCTCTCAGGAATGTCTCCCTCCACTGTGCATCTGGTCAATATATAAAGGCAAAATCTCTATTTGTTACACTCTCACAGAAAGTCTTCTCTGGGTACTAAAGGGGATTTACCCCTATCTTGGCTTCTCTCCCTGCTTAACCTCAACGGACATTAGACAACATACTTTCTTCTCATGACTCCCAAAGTTTGGGAAGCCAAGACAGCAAATTTCAATATCCAATAGTGAGTAGTAGTGTTCTACAAATCCAGTGATATAGGTAGACATTGTAGACTCCTGTGCTGCTGAGAATGAGTTGGTCTCTAGTGAACCATTTTTAGCATAGTGTTTATCCCATAGTAAGTGCTTAATAGATGCTGAAGTTTTTAATTCTACTTTTGGACAACCTTGTCACCTTTGACCTACTCTCAAAATTCCTCTATGCTGGAAAGAATCTGACTATAGAAAAATGAGCTATGATTACAAATATGTGAATTATCATTGCAATGCCTTAATATGTTATACTTATTGATCACTTATGGATGATGTCTTGCTTATCAGTCCTCTGTGCAAAGAAACAGAAAAGAACAACAATTCAGTAGCAGCAGAGCACTGGGAGAACCCTTGGGAAAAGAGAGGTGACTGAATCTACTTCCACTGTCAATTTCCTGGAGGAGTGTCCTGTTTTTATGAGCGTCCTAGAATAATTGCAAAGATTGGACTAGGTTCTCTAATCTTTGGAAATATTCCCCTGCTGCTCTCCCCACACACATCCTTTTCCTCAGTCCAATTGCATCTATATGGGCAAGGTGCTATAAAGAATACAAAGATGAGGATGTTCAGAACACAAGCCTGTTAGAAAAGCAATGGGCTGACTCACTCTGCGCAAGACAATGGTGTGATGGAAAGATAGATTTAGGGTTACAGATTCTGAGGCTGAACCTCAGCTCTGCCACACACTACCTGTGCGCTCTTAGGGTATTTATATCACAGCTCTGAACCTTAGTTTCTTCATTGATTAAACAAGGGGGTACAGTGTGGTGCAAGTGAAAAAAATATTGGATTTAAAGTCGGAGCATCTGAGTTGAAATCTAGATTCTGTTACTGCCCAAGTGACCTTAGATAAGTCACTTAATTTCTCTTAGACTCATTTTCCTCATCTGTAAAATGAAGAACTTATACTGTCTCTAAAATTCCTTCCAATTCTAAATCTATGATCTGAAGATCCTTAGAGTTCTAAATCTAGGATTCTCTGATCCCAAGTAAGATTTGTAGCCACTGAAAAATAGTCTAACATATCTAGTTTTCTGTGTTATTTTTTTTAACTTGGGGGTTTTAGATAGGCTTCTAAAGAGCTGGGTGATTTTGTTTTATTTGCCTAGCCAGCATGGCGAGCATGCAGGCAATGAAGTTATTTTTAGCATGGCGCAGCACCAATGATTACCCTTGGAGAAAGATCAGAGGTGGGACCGGAAAATGTTTCTGTAGGCTGATTTGAACTACTTGAAAATTTTCAAAGTGTTTACAGAATATCCTAGTTCATATCAACAATAAGAGAAATGTTAGAGATTTGGCTTGCTGCTGCTGTTCCAACATTTTAATTGGCAAACATGTGTTTCCAATATGCCAGTGATTGGCTTAATTATACTTAATTAATTCTGGGCTTATGTACATTGCAGGAGAGAGCAGATCCTGAAGCTTTATTTATTGACACCATATGGTAGTTTGGCTTTGAAGATGGACAAACAGAGGCTCTAATGAAGGACACAAAATGATTTGCTCCCATATTTGCAAAATGAACTTTCAGGAGTTAACCACCCTGACTGGGGTTAATGGACCATGGTGTTGAGTGTTCTGAAGAAATATTCACCTTCAAACTTGCATGCCCTTGATGCAGAGTCTGTGGGTAACCTCAATTCATAAAAACAGAGGTTGATAGAGAGCAGAACTATAGGTGACTTTTCATTGTCTTGTGAAATGGAATCCAAAAAGGTCCTTTTCCGACGTCTCATTGTAGCATGAAGGTCACCCTGACTTCTCGGAGGCTGTGCCAGTGAAGCACAATCTCTAGCTGGTTCTACTGTGCTGGAAATCTTAGGCCCTAAAAAGATCGAAAAAATAAAGAAAGAATCTATAGATACACAAAAATATCAATATCATTTCTTTGAGTGGAGGCATCAGCTGAGGAATAGATAGATAAGTTATGATATATGAGCATAATGGAATACCATTAAAATGATATTTCCAGAGAAACTTGGGAAGATTTCTGTAAACTGACTCAGAATGAAGCGAGGAGAATGAAGAGAATAATTTATACAACAACAATAGTGTAAATACAAAAACTTTGAAGAACTTAAGAACCTAAATCAATAAAAGAACCAACCACATTCCAGAGAACTAACGATAAAGCAGGCTACTCATGCCTGAGAGAGAAGGGGAGGGGTCTCAGCATGCAGAATGAGATGTATATTTTTAGGATATGGCCAATGTGGAAATTTATTTTTCTTTGATATGTATATTTATTACAGAGGATTTTTTCCTCCACTGAAGAGAAAGGAAGTGAGAGGGAAAGAAAATAAATGCACAATTGAAAAAAAAAATTTAAGAGAGAAGAAAGTATTAAAAGGAAGGAAGGGAGGAAAGAAGGAAGAAAGGAAGGAAGGAAGGAAGGAAGGAAGGAAGGAAGGAAGGAAGGAAGGAAGGAAGGAAGGAAGGAAGGAAGGAAGGAAGGAAGGAAGGAAGGATGAGAAAAGAAAGATTTGGGGTCTGAGACCAGTGATGGGTTGTATTGTGCTATCTAAAGACCTGCTTTGCTAAACGGACTCACTCCCTTAAGACTGCTCTCCAGGTGATCAGTTTTTTTCAGTATAGTAACTTGTGGAATAAATAAAATCATTCCAAGCAATATTACAATGCAAGCAACCTACCCCATTAATATCAAACAATTAATTGCTTCTGATTGTGTCCAGTCATTCAACCAGTTCAGAATCCAACTAATTTTGTTATCATTTAGTTCAGTGGTATAAAATTCAAATAGAAATGGGAGCCACTAAGTTATATACAAGGACCCCTGGCCTCTACAGGGTATATATTGGCTTAAAAATTTTTATTAACATTGTCTATATTCTATTTTATTTTTATTTCATCAAGTATTTCCTAATTATATTTCAATCGAGCTTGAGCCATAATTGATTATGTTGTGGGCCATGTGTTTGACACCTCTGATCTAATCCACATCTCTCCATCTTCTGTCACCATAATAGTATGAGATATTTTATCAAAACTTTGCTAAAACCCAGGCAAACCATATCTGCTGCATTCCCTTCATCTACAAGTTCAGTAACCCTATAAAAAAAAAACTTGTTATTGATGAAGTTCCTGTTCTAAATATCATCAATCATCGCTTTAATAATCTGTTCTAGACTTTTCCTAGAACTCAAAGTCAAGCTCATCAGCATATTTTGAAAGTCAGTTCACTTACTGATCTCCAATCTTATGGTGCCTCTCCGTTGTCAGCTATCATTACCCAATCTGCTCCAAGAAAAGGTCTTATTCCTTCTCTGAACTTCCTTTTTCTCCCAACATAGTTTTAAAATAAAATAACAACAGACATTCCTCCAAACTTATTCCTCTCCAGGCTATACATTGGACTTCCTCACCAAAATCTCAACTGTTTATCTGGAAGCCTCCCTCCAGCCCTTTTCACATTCACATTGGAAATACCCTGTGTCCCTTAGTTCCTCTTTCTCTGACTGAATGACTCTTCCCAGAATCTCCATTTAAGGAGTGTCTCACTCTCCTCCAGGCTGCACATTGGATTTCTTTTACCATGACTCCCTCCCATCTAAACCCCTGACTTTTCATCTTTTTATCTATTGTCTTCCCCTATTAGAATATAAGTTCTTTAAGGCCGAGGACCATGTTTCCTTCTGCTTTTGTATGTGTGTTCCCAGAGCTTGGCACAGTACCTGTCACACTGTAAATACTTTATAAATGCTTGTGGACCCACTGACAACCTACCAAACAAAAGCCTGATGCTATTTTTATAGGCCCATGCCATGTTCCTATATTCATCCTCTACTGTCTGGCCTTGCTTTCATATCTCATTTGTGTATTTCTTTTAGACATGTAAGTGCCCACTCCTAAGGGGTTCACCATATTGATGGGAGCCTGAGTGAGAATACCCAATCACCTTGATCCGCTATAACTCAGCACCCATGAGATCAAGCAGTCCATCAGCCTCAGCCTCCTTCGGTAGCAAGGATCACAAGCATACATCAACAGCCCTGGCTCATCTTCAAAATGTCATTCTTTAGCATCTGACTTCCTCTATATCATTTTAGTCTATAGGATCCTGTCTATCCTTCCTCTGAACTCCTTGAAATGAGCTTTCCTCGAATCTAGGATGCACGTCATACTGTGCCTACATTTCTTCCTCTCTACCACCAACTCCAGAAGAAAGTGATCACTTCTCATTATTTCCACCCTAGCAACCAGTTCCTCCTTATTAGTGAGAGTCAGATACAGAATAGAACTCTCCCTGGTTGGTTTCTCTACCTTTCAAAGGATGAAGTCATCATTAAGGCAAGTCAAGAAGTTGTTTGCTACCAGGTTTTTGGCGCTTATCAGGGTGTGTTGCACATAATGCATGTTTAATTAAGGATTGTTGGATTAGTGAGTGAATCAAATGAATGAATAATGGTTTCCCAAGTGATCAGTGCATTTTGACAGGAGTCTTGTTATCTTAACTCAAACTTTGAAACGTATTTATTTATTTTTTGCTTATGGTCTAGTAGGATTCCTTATCATGAGAAATGGTTGTGACTATGAGAGCATTGGGAGTATACGCACACACACAAACACACACGTGTATATATGTTGTGTGTATATATATACATATATATGTATGGAGAGAGAGAGAGTATGTGTACATATGTGTGTGTGTGATTCTGATGAGGTGCTTGGGAGCCTGCGCTTGGAACCAAATTCCAAAATCACATTTTTCCCTAGCCTCAACTGGGAGTTTCTCCCCAACTCTAGGACAGCATGCCCTAGCAAAACATTTATCTCTCTTCCTGATACAGTAGCCAGCTGTACCTACAGAATTTTTAGTTTGCACTGGCTGTGTACAGGTTTATAAAGATGTTTACTACTCACTGAACTATTAGTAGCATCTCCCTACCTCATTATGTGCATGCTAGCCATAGACATACGTATACTCCCTTTGTTTATCTTGTCTAACAAAACATTGATGAAAGCAGCCTGGCTATTTCTCAGTCATCCCTGACCATTAGTTGACTTAGTGACATTTCAAGTCTAAAACCACACCTCCCTTTGGGCTATTTCCCAATGAACTCTGGGTAAAACACCGAAAGTGCATGTTCCTTTAAGAACTGATCATTTCTTAGCCACTCCCTAATCCCGCTTTGAATCACCTAGTTAGCATGTTTCTCACAAGTCTTACTACAGAATATTCTATATAAACTTTACCAGTACCCCCTTTTAAATTGCAAATTCACTAAGAACTCTTGCCCACTGAAAAGCATAATAATAAATCTTAACTATCTTGACTTTAAGAATGCCTGAATCCGTGAATTCATTCCAGATGGCCCTCTCCAGTGCTCCAATCTTTGGGGGGGTCCCTGAATTCCCCTCACCTTTCCGACTTCATCATTTCTGGTGTTAGTTCCATCAAATTCAAGGTTCATTTTTGAACAGCACTTCCTTACCTCAAAGGAATGAGGATGTAAGAAATGCTGGCTTTTGTGGTAGAGCCAGTGATGGAGTTATTTTTTATCTAGAAGCCCTTTTTTGCACCATTCGAAGCATATCACATGGATGACTGACTGTCTACTCTGCCAAAGGACCCTTGGGTATCTCCTAAATAGAGATCATCCAAATAAATTGGAAAATATGGAAAATTATTTTTTTGTTAGCCAAGAATGGTTTAAAAACAATTTCTGAACCACCCTCTTTAATAATATCTTACTGCTTTGTGTGTCAGTCTACAAGTTTTTATTAAGTAATAACAATAGTAGCAAGCATTTACAGAGCACTTACTATGTGCCAGGCTTTCTAAATATCTTACATCAGCCCTGGGAAATAGGTGCTTTTATTATTATCTCAATTTTACTGTTGAAGAAACTGAGATTGAGTGACTTGTTCAAGGTCCCATAGTTAATAAGTTTCTGAGGATGGATTTGAACTCAGATCTTTCTCACTCCAAGCCCAAGGCTCAACCCAATGTGCCACCTAGCTGCCTCACAGAACTTACACTGTTCCATGCCCTATGGTAAATGCTGTAGCCAATTCTTGGTCTTTTAAAATTTTAATTTTGCTTTCATTGCTATGGTAGAGTCCTAGTGGGGGAAACTCCCTTCACCATTGAAGACTAGCACCTACTCTGCAATTTAGTCTTAAGAGTATGGCCTATGGGCATTGAGAGACTAAGTAATTTCTTGAATTTGCAAATCTTTCTATTTTCACAAAGCATTTTCATGCTTTACTGATTTGATTCGCATTTCAAAACTGAGTCTATGGTCCAAGGAGAAGTCTAGTTATGTGTAGAGAGACCCACATCAGGTAAGTTATAAACAGAAGAGTTTTTGACCAGAATATCTATTAACGTTACAGATCAATTAAATAAGCATTTATTAAGTGCTTATCATATGCCAGTCATTTTGATAAATGTAAGGAATACTAATAAAATAAAAATAAAAATAGAGCTGGCTTTCAAGGACCTTCCCTCGAACAGAGAGAAACAAGGCATAAAAAGGGGCTGAAAAGGGGAGAAAGGGACTCTTACCTCTGTGGGAAAAAGGTAGAGAAGTGATCAGGAGAGTCAGGAGCTGAGCCAGTTTCGAGGTGAGCTTGGCTGGCCTGAATACTTCTGAGGAAGAATGAATCAATCAGAGAAAGAGGCTGAGGGGGATGGGTGGCAGCATCTTTAGGGGGAGGTCAAGGGGGCAAAGTGGAAAAGGAATCTGTAAAGTAAGGGGACCACCTATAAAGTTGTAGAGAAGTCATCAGCTCCAGTGATGGAGCATCCTGACACACGTCTTTCCAACATGAAGGGTGTAAATAAACATAGCTATTATAATAGCTAGCATTTATATAATATTTAAGGTTTGCAAAGTACCTCATTTGTTGTTTTGTCATTTTTTTTCAGCTATGTCTAACTCTTTGTGACCCATTTGGAGTTTTTTGGGCAAATACTGGAGTGGTTTACCTTCTCCAGCTCATTTGACAGGTGAGGAAACTGGGACAAACATGGTTAAGTGACTTGGCTAGGGTCATGTAGCCAGTTAAGTGTTTGAGGTCAGATTTGAACTCAGATGAGCCATCCTGACTCCAGGCCTGGCACTCTATCCACTGGGCCACCTACCTGCCCAGCAAAGCACTTTATATATCTTCTCATTTGATTCTTGTAACTACTCAGATAGGTATTATCATTATTACCATTTTACAGATAAGGTAACAGAAGCTGAAAGCAATTATGACTTGGCCAGGGTTACCTGGGTAGGATTTTAACTCTTAACCCTAGGTCCAGCACTATATCCATTGCCATACCTAGCTGCCTAGGTTAAGTATTGTTTTATAGGCAACACACCTGGCACACGGTGAAAGATTGTGATTAGCCAAAGGTTACATATACACAGGGGTCAGTCCTCTTGACCGCCTAATCTATGGCTTCTTTTGTTGTAATGTGTTACTTATTTTTCCCCATACACACCTACCAAGAAAAATATATGTTAAAAAAAAAAGGGAGGATAACAATTTCCCCATATTAATCAATACCTTCACATGAGTCCTGCTCTGATGCTATGACTGAATTCTCAGGGACAATGCCAACTGAGCACAGGCTTTTGTGGGGCCTTTGGGGATGGAAAGCCTTCAGATAGGGTTCTGGAAACACACTGTTCTGCTGCCCAAGGAGCAGCTTCTCTGTATATATAGAAATCCATCACCAGCAGGCAAGGTTGCCAGATGGTGACCTCTTTGGTCAGGACAACCCAGGAATCAATCAGCAAGCGATTATTTTGTGCTTTCTGTTTTCTTGCCTCTATGGTGGCCACTGGGAAGAGGCAAAAATGAAGCAGCCCCTGCCCTCAAGCAGTTTATATTTTAATGGGAGAGATGGCTTGCATTTCTATATACACACATACATATATGTACATACAGATATGCATGCATGCAATAATATAAGGGTAGCTATGTGGTACGGAGAACAGAATGCAGGGCCTGGAATCAGGAAGACTCATCTTCCTACGTTCAAACCTGGCCTTAGATACTTACTAGCTGTGTGTCCCTGGGCAAGTCACTTAACCCTGTTTGCCTCAGCTTCCTCATCTGTAAAATAAGCTAGAGAAGGAAACGGAGAACCACTCCAGTATCTTTGCCAAGAAATTCCCAAATGGAGTCACAAAGAGTTGGACACCACTGAAAAATGACTGAAATGCAATAATATATGCAAAATGAACACAACATAGATTAGTTGCTGGGATGGCAAAAGTACAGGAGGAGGAGGAAAAGCTCCATGGAGAAGGTGGTGTTTCAGCTGAGTCTTAAAGGAAATAAGAGATGGTAAAAAATAGAGGAGAGGAGGGAGAGCATTCCAGGTGTGAGGAATAGTGAGTACAAAGGAAAGAGATGGGAGATGGAGCAGGGTGTGTGTGTGTGTGTGTGTGTGTGTGTGTGTTGACAATTGTAACTCAATCCATTATTCTGATAAGGGATCCATAGGCTTCACCAGTTTGTCAACAACTCTTGCTTTAGAGCAACTTAAGGAAATAAAAAAATGTCCATAAAATAAATATTTCGTTATTTCCTAACCCTTAACCTTATCTTATTATTGAAAAACAACTTAGTCAAAGCAACTCAGTAACAAACTGAAGGCTGAAAACAAAACGGAGCTACCTAAATTCACAAAGATTCCTACTTTCTTACTAAAGTACTAAAACTTATCTTTGCTATAGACCTGGGTTCAAATCTAGCATTAATCATTCATACCTCAACGTGGATGAGCTCAACCAGACTTCCTCTGAAAATGAAGCTGACGTTGGCTACACAGAGAGGGTTGGACTTTTGACTGGGAGAGCAGGTAGTTAACTTTGGAGCATAGGGAACTTCTGGCCTGAATGAGGCACTTGATGTCTGTTTAGATTAGATGGCCACCCAATATGGTTAATTCTGTGATTCTGTGAAATGCATTTGGAAGTAGAGAAGAGGTGAAAAAAGAGTTTGGGAGAGTTCCATTTTTCCCTCTACAGATATAAAGGTTTATTAAATTGAATTGATTTATTAAAAGGGAGATAATGTTCTCTTTCTCTAATTTTTTTCCTCTTGCCTTCTTTTCCTTTTTACTCCTTCATCTCCTTCTCTCAATCTTTTTTCTTCTTCCTTTTCTTTTCCTTCTTGCTCATGCTCCCTATTACACAGTGTGATTCCTCTGCTTTCAGGACCCACAGCTCAAAGTACGTAATCACCATCTGTAACATGGCAACCAAAGTTATAAAAATGCATGTGAACTATATCCTGTTCAGAAGTTGACAAGTTATCTATATAATGTTTTGGTTTCACCTCTGGGTTTTTCCACTAAGCTATTTCACCAAAGAGAAATACATTAGCATTCATCTGTTTTAAAAGAATTTTATTTAACAAGATAATTCCAAAGAATTTGTGATAAAAAATGCTATCCACCTCTGGAGAAGGAACTGACGGAGTCTGAATGCAGATCAAAAAATACTTTTTAAACTCTATTTTTCTTGGCTTTTTATTTTTTTGTTTGTGTTCTCTTTCTGCAATATGAATAATATGAAAATATGTTTTGCATGACTGCACATGCATAATCTATATCAAAGCTCTTGCTTTCTCAAGGAGGGGGAGGTGAAGGAGGGAATTTGGAACTCCAAAATTATTTTTTAAAATGAATGTTAAAATTTTTTTAAGGTGTAATTGAGAAAAAAACATTCTTTTAAAAATTATATGCAAATCAGCCATCAGATTATTTTATCTGATAAACCCATAAGAAAACAAAGGGTTAAATATAGAAGAGACCTTAGAGATCATTAGTCCTTCATTTTTCAGATGAGGAAACGGAGGCCTATTAAGGTGCATTAACTTGCACAAGCCTACACAGTTTTTAAGTGACAAAGCCAGAACTCAAACTCAGATCTTTTGATTCCCAGTTGAGTAGCTTTATTACTGCAGGAAAAAACTTTCCCTTTCAGTCCTCATTTACTGAAGCCATTTTGCCAGAGATGGACACTTCAGTGGTACACACTGCACAGGATGAAATGATTTTGAAAAGCCCTTCTCTGCATGGAATGGTGAAAGATAGTTTACCCTCTCTGGTTGTAGAAACTTTACTGATCAGCTAGAGCATTGGGGTTTGCAGGTGGTTACATCATTTGGAAAATTGACATTTCTAAGGAACAGCTTCAATAACAGAGCCTTCCTGTCCCTCAATCATCCATGCTACAGAAATGTCTATCAACAACATTTTGTGTTTTTTTAACTCATTTTTTCTAGTAAGTCATGCCTTAATTATCTTATCTTAGATAATAGTGTAATTAATAAGACTTGTTATGATAGCACCTACCTAGTTTGAACTATCAACTCTGCCTACTGACCTCCCTGGCTTCAAGTTCCAACTAAAATCCTAACTTTTACAGAAAGCCTCTCCCAATCCCTCTTCATTCTAGTGCCCTCCCTTTGTTAATTATTTCTTATTTATCTTGTATATGCCTTTCTCTCTGTCTCTATATAAATGTCTACATGTTGTCTCCCTCATTAGATTGTAAGCTGCTGGGGGTTAGGACTGTCTTTTGCCTCATTTTTGCATCCCTAGCACTTAGCACAATGTCTGGTAAGAAAGTGACTAATTTAACCTCAGGCTAATGGGGGATAGGGGAAGGAGGAGGTGCTTAATAGGTCCCTGGTGCATATTCACCCAAAGCTTTCCCGACTGAGAACACCTCTAGTCTCCTACTTGTCCCCATGTTACCTTTGCCATAGTACACAGTCTGGGCATACCTCCCTTGGGAGGCAGTCAGAATACTAATAATAGCTAAGTCTTTAGTAACATTTTCCTCACAATAATCCTGAAAAAACCTTGGGGTGTAAGGCCAGGTAGAGTAGTGCAGATATTGCAACTCAGAAAGATGAAATAAATGCTCAAGGTTGCACAGCTAATAAATGTGGAGTCAGGTCTTGAATCCAGGTTTTTCTCTATCATGCTTGCTTCTGAATTAGTTTTCAAGAGAACTGGGTTCTAGTGTCAGGTTAACCAAGATCTCTCTCTTGAAACCTATCCAAATCCTACTTATCCTTAAAGGTCTCTTTCCCATTAAGCCTTTTCTGACTGCTCCTACTCTGACCTCTGTCTGTCTGTCTGTCTCTCTCCTCCCTCTCTCTCCCCCACTTTGTGTCTCTCTCTGTCTCTTTGTCTCTCATCTCTTTTTTTCTCTCTCTCTGTCTCTGTCTCTCTATGTCTGTTTTTCTCTCTTTGAATTTATATTCCAGTTATGATAAGTATTATGTGTTAACTGGGATAGGTAGGTGGCGCAGTGGATACAGTTCCAGGCTTGGAGTCAGTAGGACTTGATTTCAAATCAGGCCTCAGATACTTATGAGCTGTATGATCCTGGGCAAGTCACTTAACTGTGTTTGCCTCAGTTTCTTCATCTGTAAAATAACCTGGAGAAGGAAATGGCAAATCACTCCAATATCTTTGCCGAGAAAACCCCAAATGGCATCACCAAGAGTTGGACTTGACTGAAAAATGACTGAACAACAGCAAAAAATGCATGACGGACAAGAGCAGAATCCTATAGATGCATTTAAAATCTCCCAGTTGTTTCATATGCAGTTTCATCACCTCATGTATATAAGTATATTATGTATATGTATGATGTGCATATGTATACATATACATACATATTACACATATATACAGTTATACATACACATTCCTACATACACACATATATATCAACATACATATATACGTATACATACAGACATATATACACATATATCCTCCCTGAATACAGAGACTGTGTGCTGTCCTATCTCCTCATGGCCCCTAGCTGAATACTGATCGATATGGTGTATCAGGGCTATAATCAGGAATTCGGGCACTTGGGACATGTTCAGTTGAGCACCAGGCTGGAGGAGGTTGGAGGTGGTAAGAGGGAGAATGTGTAAGGGCATAATGGAGATAAAGGTCATAAGAGTAGAGAAGGTGGAGAAACTGAGGGCAGTGTATTCAAAGGTTCGAGAAATTAGAGAAGACCCTGAGTTATACTGAATTTGTTGGTGAAAAACTAGATGTGCCAGATATTGTGCATGATTGCGCAAGATTGAAGTCCTTCAATGACAGCAAAATAGATATGGGTAGGATATAGAACAAGCTTTAAAGGAGGAGAGGTGGCTGATGAGTAGTGGCAGCAGAGGAGAGGCGAAAACGAAAATGCCAGGGGAGAACAAGGAATCTTCTTGACCTTGTGGGTTGAGATTAAGAGAAGTATCTTTGGCAGGATATTAAGAGATAGGGTGGTGTTAGGAGAAAACTAGGCTTCACTGAGCACCAGAAGATGGAAAGACTATGAAAGAAAGAAAGAAAGAGATTTACTATGAGAGGAAAGTTTGTTAACAGTAGAAGAGGAGAGGGACAGAGTAGAAAGTAAAGAAAAGGATTCTGGGAAGATAGGAGTAGGTCAGAAAATGTCAAGCTCTCAAGATTTTTAACCATTCCTGTGGCCTGGTTGAGGCAGTCCCCCAACAGGGCTAACCCCAGGGTGTGCCATTAGTTGTTTAAGCAGCTGTGGGCTTGTTGTTAAAGCCAACCCTAGCCTGGAGGTATTTAGGAAATCTAGTCCTGGGATTTTTGTTAGGTGTTCTCTGTTCGTCCCAAGAGTACCCCTGTTCTGCCCCTAATCTTATTTGCTTTCACGGTTCTAAATTCTCCCAGAGGCACTATTTTATCTCTTTTGTGGAGGGAAATCTTGAGAGCTCTCCGTTGTATATTTTTAAAATTTATTTTGTTTTTATGAACAATTTTGATTTAACATAGCAGCCAAAAATAAATTTGCAAATCTTACTTCCTGAAAACAAATAAACAAAATAACACTGATGATACATACAACTGTTCAAAAAAAGAAATGAAAATTGTGCTTTTACTATAAACAAAGTAGCACCATTGTACATTTGTGGTAAAGCCTTCCAAGATCATGTTGGTCTGATCAGCCACAGTCGCACACACTGTACCTTGACTCCAACATGGTAATGTCATTTTGAGTCTCCTTCATTTTGGAGAGATCCTCAACATAAACTTAAGTGTTAACCCAGTTTCCCTAAGGCTCTGAAGTGGCAACATGAAAGGCCAAAGAGTGTGAGAAAGGGCCTGTCTTCTCTCTCTAGAGGTGCCCTCATCCCCCTTCCAGCCCCAACAATGAACCCAATACACATAGGGGTCCAAAAATGACAAGGGCCATTCAGAAGGGTTTTAAATCAAATTTCAAAACTGGCACTTCCAAAATTGGATAAATATTGTATATGTGACAGTGTGATGTAGACATGCCTTCAAATCCTGGAGCTGCTATTTGGTTTCTGGGTGACACTAGGGCAATTACTTTGCTTCTCTTAGTTTACTTGTTTATAAAATGAGGAAATGGACTAAATGATCTCTAAAATCCTTTCTGCTTCTAAATCTGGGCTCCTATGTTTTCTAAATAATAAAAAAAAAATTCCTTTAAATACTCTGTTACCTATACATGATCATTCTTCATTTTCAGTGATGATGATACTTGAAAGGTACACAATGTGACATAGTGAAAGGAATGCAGATTTGAAATCAGAGGACTTGAATTCAAATTCTGAATCTATGAATAATTTCTTGTTAGAAATTGGATGAATCATTGGATGAATCATAACTTCATCTGTAAAATGAGGCAGGCGGATCAGATAATCACCAACGTACTCTCTAACTATAAATTCTATGATCCTGTGTTTGACTTTTGGGAAAATTAATTAACTCAGTATCTTAATTAATTGCCTCAGTATCTTCATCTGTAAAATGGGGGTGCCAACATCTGTCTTGCAAATGGGATAATCCTAGTCCAGTACAAGAGCCCTCTAATGGCTGAGGGCAAGACAAAAAAAAATTTTTTTCCATCAGTGTTTGTTACATTTGAAATTGTTACATTTAACATAACAATTACTTCTTAATAAACAAAGCAAGACAAAACCTTAATATTCTCTCCATATCTCTCTGCCTTCAAAAAAATAAACAGCCACAAAAAATAATTAAATCAGTTCATTCTGGATGTCTTCAGGTTCCCCTCAGTGCATCCCTGCCTGAAGAACAAACTCAGTACATGCTCGCTCTGAATGCTGGGCCGTATTCAGATAGATACTGTACTACCGTCAGAACGGTAATGGAATTTTGGAATTTTAGACTTCACTAGACTAGACAATTCGATAATTCACTAGACTAGACAATTCTATAATTGATCGCCTGTGCCTTAATCCCAGCTTTTATACAAGCATACCACATTTTATTACCCTCTGCTTTTTTACACTTCACAGGTTCTGTGTTTTTTTACAAATTGAAGATTTATGGCAACCCCGCCATCAAGCAAATCTCTTGGTACCATTTTTCGTGTCTCTGTGACGCGTTTTGGTAATTCTTGAAATATTTCAAATGTTTTCATTATTATATCTGTTTTGGTTATCTGTCATCAGTCGTCTTTGATGTTACTATTTTAATTGTTTGGGAATGCCACAGACTTCACCCACATAAGATGGTGAACTTCATCCATAAATATTGTGTGTCTTCTGACTGCTTCATTCCTTACCTCTCTCCCTGTCTTTGAACTTCCCTATTCCTGAGACACAACAATATTGAAGTTAGTCCAATTAATAACCCTACCATGACCTCTAAGTGTTCAAGTGAAAGGAAGAGCCAATCGATGAAAACTTCATTGCTGTCCTATTTTAAGAAATTGCCACAGCCACCCGGACCTTCAGCAACCACCACTGATCAGTCAGCAGCCAACAACATCAAGGCAAGACACTCTACCAGCAAAAAGATTATAACTCAGTTTACAATAAAGTATTTTTAATTTCAGTATGTGCAGTTATTTTAGTGTGCAGTAATACTATTGCACACTTAATAGACTACAGTAGAGTGTAGACATAACTTATATGTACTGGGAAACCAAAAAATCCATGTGACTTGTTTTATTACGATATTTGCTTTATTGCCGTGGTCTGGAATCAACCCCGCAGTATCTCCAAGGTAGGCTGTATATAATGGAAGCTTTTCTAAGAACTAAGCAGCTCGAAAGCACAACTGTATAGCATCGACTGGTATTTATGGTCTAGCTAGTCAGGAGTATGAGGCCCGCTGTGGGGGTAGGGAAGGGGAGCCTGAAGCAGAGCAGAAGGGAATAATTCCATCCCTGTCAATC